>PVIW01007368.1:0-73797 GCA_004026585.1 Noctilio leporinus | reverse complement strand
AGGGGGAAAGGGGTTGGGGGGAGGGGGGAGGCAGAGGCAAAGAAGGGGAGCAGCTTAGACAAGAACCTAGTATAAAGGAACCATGGACATGGACAACAGGTGGGATTGACTTTGGGGGGAAAGGGTGGGTGGGGAGGGGGACAGAGGGGAGTAAAAAAGGGATGGATGTAATACAACAATAAAATTAAAAAAAAAAAAAGCATTAAAAAAAAAAAAAGAAAGAAAGAAATCGGCTCTCTTGGAGCTCTTGCCCTTAGAGCCAAGGCCACTGGCCCCGCCTCTGGCCCCACTAGGGCAAGCTCACCACCCCTGGCCTTTGGCCTCCCTTGCTTTTGCTCTCTCATTCATTAATACATTTTTCATGCAAGCTAGCAGTCTTACTGATTTGTAATTCTTTACTGCATTGACAAGAAGAACCAGGGTTTCTCCAATAACACTCATTCTCGAAAAATGGTCAGGCAAAAGCAGAAATCCAAATGTGAGTTGTCTTGATTCTCAAGCCCATAATATCCAACATTTGACTAGAAGAGGCCTGGTTCTGGCTCATCATTTCCCCAGTTAATTGGTTGACCTGGGGAAACTAATCAAACATCTTTGATCCTCTTGTTATCTGTAAAACAAAGATCTCTTCCATTGGGTGCATCTGTGAGCCCACTTATGGCGCTTGCTCAAGGGAATTACTGAATTATTGGAACCTTCAAAGCTCCACTTTACTGGAAAACTGCATTTTCAGCATGAGAAATCACAGCTACTACTGGACTTAATTTCTTCCCCTAACTTCCTGGTTTAAGACCACAGAGTACTAAGACTTAACCTTGCCTATTAGTGTCCTTATTCAGCTCATAATTTATCAAAATGTCTCTTTCAACCTCCACCTCCAATGTTTGCCTGTTTCAGACTACTTACCTTCTTCTGTTTTTGTGTAGTTCACTCTAGTATTCACCTCCAATCCAGTTCTCTTGACTTCAGGCTCTTTCCTTGCACCTCACCTGACTTCACTTTCATCATATTCTCCCCTGCTCAATCCTTTTACGGCTTTCTTATCTACTTTACTGTTGTTTAAATTCCCTTGTATGGCTTTCCAGACCTTCAAAATCTTAACCAACTGTCTCCAGACTTGCTCTCTACTTTGCTTTAATACACCCCTTTGCTCTTATCAGACCATTTTCGCTGCAGCTCTGCACACTTCTGCCTCCTGGCCTTCCTTAGCTTGTGGGTGTATTTTGCCATTCTAGAAGCTTTCCCTTACCCCTTCTTTCCTACTCATCTTTCAAGGTCTAATTTAATTCTCACCTCTTAAAAAAGTTATCTAGCCCTGGCTGGTGTGGCTCAGTGGATTGAGCACCAGCCTGTGGACCAAAGGGCTGCCAGTTCAATTCCCAATCAGAGCACATGCCTGGATTGCGGACCAGGTCCCCAGTTGAGGGTGCTTGAGGAGCAACCACATATTGATGTTTCTCTCCATCTCCTTCCCTTTCTCTTTTTTTTCTTTCCTCTCTAAAAATGAATAAAATCTTTAGAAATAAATAAAAAATAGAAACGTTATCTAGTTACCTTTTAGCACTAAAGCCTGCTCCCTTTTCCCTCCCCAATAGGCAATATTTATCTTTTTGTTTGTATGGTTCTTGCAAAATAAATAGTTTTGTGTGCTACATTTTTTTGGGTGGGCTACATTTTTATTCACAAATTTAATAAACTGTTTTCTATATCTCATTATGTTTCATATTTTTTGTATTCGGTACCTATGGTTTTAAGACCTACTTATGTTGCTATGTGTATATCTAATCTGTTATCTAATTTGCTGCTTCTAAATGCTCAGTAATGGTCTGATGATGCATACCCCCACATTCTATCTACTCTCCCAGCAACGCCCGCCTTCAGTGCCCAATCACCCCCCAATAACACTGCAGTTATAAATCTCCTACATGCCCTTGAGTGAGAGTATCTTTGAGAATATATACCTAAAATCACACTTACTGGTTCACAGGCTATTAAGGATATTTTACTGGACTATGTAGTGCCAAACTGCCACAGAAAGACCACAACGATCTGCACTTCCATCACACTTGGCATTAATGAGCTTTCTGGGGAAAAAAAATCTTACTCTTTAATTACAAATCTTCTTAATTACAAAGTGCCAATCTATTGAGGGTCTTTAATTCCAAAAAAACTACATAGTATATGATTTTTGGAAAGGTAAAGAGCATTTATGAAAAGTTTCCTAGGACAGAATATCCAGGCTCTTACTTGAATTCTTAAACCTATGAGGGGATGTGTGACCCTGATACACCAATAGACAACAAACAAGTTCTCTAAGGCAAGAACTAGACCTTTCATGTCCCAGCACACAGCACTGCAAATACTAGGAACAACCATGTGTTGATCAAACTTTCCTTGAGTGGTAAATTCTCCACTACCTTCTCTATGTCAGTTTATAGCATCAGGAAAACCACCCAGGTTTTCAGTCTCCATACCAATTACTTACAGCCACCATTAATCAAACTAAAAAGCTACTGTTGCCCCTATTTCCTTAGCTGATAAGGTGGGACTTCCTCTCTACACATGTGTCTAGCACAAAGCATCAGCTCTCAGTCCCAACTGAGCAAAGCATAAATCCAGAATTTAACTTTAGTTCAGATAATTAGCAAGAGGGCTTGCTCAGATATTAGTAAATAAATATATTCATTCAATGTTTATTTTCTCATGTAAACTACCAAAAAAACAATTTTTCTTATGAAAAGAGATTGTATCAAATGAGAGGAAAAACTCACAAAATGGTTCCTTAAACCTGAAATGTCCTAAGGCAAATCCATAATACACGTTGGGGGCAGGGCACCACATGTCATAAACAACAATGTCTTCACCTTCACCCTACTTTTAATAAAACAGGTAAAAAACAGTATACTTTATAGATTATAAATAGCAATTGGCCTAGATGTTCTAACTGAATCACATTAAACCAGTACTTCTCAAGAACACCTATAGCTACTTACTTGCAACTTCTTTGTGAAATTAAGCTTATATAGAACCAGCTGCATAAAGAAAGCATTAAAAAATTCAAGGGTTGAAGAAGCCAGGGTATTTCGTAGGTTGAAGAACGCAGAGTATTTCATATAAAGTATGTTTTTTAATCACCATCTTTTATAAACTGATCATTTTTATATAAAATTAATCCAACCGTTCCTTTCCTAAATATGAGCCTTGTGAGGAGCAAGGCGGAGCTCAGTTTCCTTTCACGACTAATTATGTTTGAAGTCCTAAGGCACCGAAACAGTGGCTAAATCTAACTACCCACCACCCCATTGGCTCAATGGAAGGTCCGCCCCTTAGAACCACGTAATTGAACATAAAGGGAACTCCAGAAAAGGTTGTCCCTGGCCACATTTCTAGTTTCTGTCGTCTTTCTCGCGGTACCTCCTCCACCATGGTCACAGCACAAGCAGCATTCGACCGCAGACTTCAACGAAAAGACCTTGCGCACCTCACCGGAAAAACTACAACCAAGAAAAGAGTGGCAATCATCGTGCTCCCACTCTCCCAAGCTGCACGGTGCCATTCCCATTGCAATGGCCAAAGCAATTGGCTTCAGTACGGGACCCTCGTGTTTCAGGGTAAAAGCTCTGCGGAGCTACACTACATCTCCAGTCTGCGGGGCTCTCCCACCCCCCGGAGCCATAAGGCGGGGCAAACCTAGGCGCCACTCCCATATCGACCCAACAGCGGGCTTTTCCGAGCCCCGCCTCACTTGCCAAGGAGGCGGAAACTGGGGGAGGGACACGGTAGGGAGGGGAGGAAAGGATGGCTAGGGGGCGTGGCATCACCACTCCGTACGGCCTCTCGGGCCAACCCGGTCCCGAGAAAGCGGAGGAAGGAGGACTTCACGCCCCCTCCCTCCCACACTCCGAAGCAACTCGCGGGAGACCACCCTCTTGTCCCACATCCCAGCAGACCGGCGCGCGGCCGCCAGCCTAGGCCCCGCCCACCCCTGGAGGACGGGAGGGGTCACCCACAGACAGCACTCCGCAAAGGGCCAACCCCGCCCCTTTCTCCACAATCGCAGGAGCGCGCGGAACACCGCCCCCAACCCGCGGCGGCGAGAGCCCGCCCTCTCCGCGCGCACCGGGACTACGCTCTCCTCCCCCTCCCGAACGGAGCTAACCCTGCTCCGCCCCCCCACCCCCCCTCACACATCCACACACCTCCCGCCCGCTCTACGGGAGCCGAGAGGTCAGTCCCCCCTGAAAAATACACACCCTCGAGTCCCGCGTTACCCGCCACCAAGCTCCCCGGCCCGGCGTGCTCTCACCGCAAAGCTGCTTTGGCCGCTCCTTACTGCGTGTCCGTCTCAGCGTGAGCCTCGGACTCAGCAGGGAGGCCCCGCGAACGGCGAAGGCATAGGCCCGCAGAAGAGGACTGGCAGCCTCCTTTCCGCTAACGATGCGGTCACAGACCCCGATGCCCAGACTAGAAAGAAGGGAGGGAGGGAAACTCTAAGGGGGGAAGGGGAGGGGGAGAAGATGGAGAAACCGTCTCCGCCGCTTCTACCGCCGCGGCCGCTTCTCTGTTACCCGGGAAATCCCGCCCACTCCGCCGGCCCGCCCAGCAAAGGAAAGACTGAACTTCGCTCTGCCACAGGCCGTACAATCCGCCTGTCAAAAGCTTAGCCAATCGCGGCATCTTCCCGCCCCTTACCCCTCGCAGGGAGGGGGAGCTGCTTATCTTCTCCACGCCCCTATTGGCGGGGAGCTTCCCGAACTCGACCCCGCCTATTGGAGATGAACTGCTGAGTCCTACCCCCAAGCCGCAACCCTATTGGAGGAAGTAGGTAAAGTCTTCACATCTCATTGGAGGATTCCACATATCACGCCCCGCGCCGTCTCAGCCACAGGCCCAACAAGTCAGCTCTCGCCCTCGCCGATCATCGCATTGGACAGCTACCTCTGTCTCTCCCACTGCCCTAGGAAGGTAAGTAACCGATGTGGGGTAAAATGTCCGTGAGACAGACTCCTCTTACCACACTGCCGGGCTAGGCCCCGCCCCCAACCATTGAATTGGATAGCTCAGGCCCGGTAGAAGCCCCATTGGCCAGGACGCTCGTCTAGGAAAGAGGTGACTCCGCCCCACGCTAGGAGGCTGAACCTTAGCAGTCCTTTTGTGGAATGTTTACACTAGAGACTGAGCGCACAGAGTTCCAACGCCCGAAACAGGAGGTGCTGCGGGGCTCCATAGCAGAGGTCCTACCCTTGGGACTTGAAAGGGGAGAGATGGCAGCATTACCACCTTGGATAACCCCTCCCCCTTATAGAAAAAGCGGGAAAAAACAAAAAATTGATCCTTCCTATCCTGTTCTCTTTTTTACAATTTCCATTTCTGCACGTCGCTTCTTCCTGAACATAAATATCCTTAGGAGCCGACAATTCCTTTCAGGAAGTAGGATGCAGAAGGACTGGGGACCAAAGCCAAGAAATAGCCCTAGGAGTTACCAACCCGCAGCACACTTCTAACACGTACACTTCCAAAACCTGACCAAGCAGTCTTAAAAGGGCGGAGATAATAAAAATGAAGGCTGGGCCCTAACAGGCACGGGCCCTGGCAAGCCTCCGGAAGGCGTAGGGTGATCTCCAGGTTAAATCTAGAAGCATCCTCAGAGCGGAAGAAGTGAGGAAGTAGAACAGGCCATGGCATAAACCTTCACCCAAACTTCAGAAAAAATATAAAAATTACAGTTGGGGACAAAAACATTGTAAGAAAGCCTGTTTACAGTGCTTGGAACACACAAAGTGCTTGAAGTGTCTAGGTTGCTTTTATTTATTCACCAAACAATAAAGAACTGATGCTGGGCTTGTTTGGAGGGTGCTCACGGAGCGCCAGGAGAGGAGGGGGCGGGACTACAGTGTTCCGGTTTTCTCCAGCAAAAAGGCTACTCTGAGAGAGCCCAATCCACAACTGGCAGACCCCAGGGAACTTAAGTCCTGACGTGTCCTCTCCACGCAATTGGACGAAGATGGCAAGGAATGAGCGCTGGCAACAGGTGGGGCTGACTCGAAGGATGGCTTCGAGTCGCAAGGACAAGGCAGCTAAATGTGAACCCCAGGAGCAGCCGACAGATGGGAACAGCCTCGCTGAGAGCCAAGCCCTGCCCCAATACAGGGCTCTAAAAATAAGTCACACCAAGGAAAGCGCACCCAGGGACAAACCCTTAGTAAGTTTCCAAGAAGGGGCACTTCTGCAGAACTAACCGAGGTCTACAGTTAACTCTGAGTTGACCCCGCACCCTGGACTGCGTGCCACACTGCACTCCCACCTTACATCAAGAACCACTTCGAACCCAAGCAGGATTTAGCCACCTGCTACTTGTCTATATCCAGGCCAATCGCAGGTTGCGTAGACTTTTAGATCAACACAACTCAAGACAGCGGCTGCCTTATGCTGGGAAGAAAACACGCTGTCAGCGGCCGCAGCGTTCTCAAGTTTAAGCTCAGAGTGATCTTTGGGAAGTCAAGGGGCGCAGGAATAGGTAATCAGCAGGATCAGAGGTTTAGTACTTGTCTCGGAAGAGCAGATGCTCTCCTAACACGTGCAGAACCCCTGGAGCTAAGCCTCCCATATCCATTCCACACCGTCAACCCCTATCTTCATCGCAAAGGCTACCAGATCTCGAGCCTTGAAGGAATGAATCATTGCGTTTTCTCGGCTCTCCCTGCCCAGCCTTGCCAAGGGTTCTAAGCCCAGAACTTCCGGGCGGGAGACAGCTCTAAGAAGCAGAGCGGGCCTCACCCATGTGCTGAGCGCTCCCACTGCCCAGAAAAGAGGGCGGGGAAGAGGGGTGGACTTTCCCCTCTGAGGGCCTTACGAAAGAGGCGGGGCCATATCCTACCAATCAGAAGTAGGGGCAGGACCTAGGGCTCTCGTTTGCTTCAGGAATTCATCCCCCACCCTACACGGAAAAAAAAAAAAAAAAAAATCCTAGAACTTAAACTCCAGCCGTCCCATAGGCGGGGCTCGGGAGAAGGTCATCCAATCCATAACCGAGAAGGAAAAAGGGAGTCTTTCCTAGCCAATGGAAGACAAGAGAAGGCGGGTCTTTGGGAGGAGCCAGATGTGGGTGGAAGAGGAAGAGGTCCCTCCCCTAGCTCTTCTCCGCACCGCGCCGGGTACACCGGCAGTACTCGCAGTATATAGTAAACAGGCCACGCGAAGGAGTGCAAGCAGGAATGGCCGGGCGTCCGGTGGGCCCGGCCTGTGTGCCTTCTCTAACTGGAAGCGCTCTATTCAACCCCAGCGGTTCGAACCTGCGTCCCGCCTCTCAACCCGCGGCCACATCCCGGCTGACAGGCTCGCCCCCGAGCCCCTCCCTGCCCGCTGATGCATTTCCTTTTCCCGAGTCCGAGCGTGGCTACTGTTTTCAGTTTCCGACCTTCACTACCTCTTTCAGGCCACCCCTAGTGGGTGCGCTCACAAGCCGCACCGCCCCCCACCCCCCCCTCGGCCGCCGTCTCGGGGTGGGCGGGGAAGGAGGCAGCTCCTTGTTTGCCGGATCAGCTGGAGCACGGGTCGAAGCCGCCGAGTTCCTGGAGGTTTTTCCACCACCACGGGCCGAGTTGTCGCGAGCTCGTGACCTGGCGAGTTCCGGCGCAGAATGCCGGTTCAATTTGACACGGCCCGGGGGTTCCAAGCGCCTAACAGACGCAGTGGTCTTTTCCTGTGGCCTCCCGGCTCCTGGCTGCCCTTTCTGCCGGGCCGGGTTGCCCCCGCCCCAAAAGTCCATTAACAACCGCGGGCCCTTGGCGCCCACCGCCCCTCCAACAGTTTGCGTACAGAATCGAAACCCTCAGGACAGCCTGCCTCACTTGCCCGGCTTGATTAGCCGGGGAAGCCGCGGACCTCGGTTCGCTCGCAAACTCCAGTACTCCAGCTCCAAGGGCTTAGGCCGCTGCCCCCTTCCGAGCCGGCCCTACTCGAGTCCGTGTGCGGAATCTCCCCCTTCCCCACCTTTTTTTTCTTTCTTTTAACAATTTTTCAAGGCTTTCAGGAACAAGGGAGATCCCCTCCTGCTCTCATTCACCCAGTCTCCCGCCGCACCCTACGGAAACCAACGGCTTGGTGGAATAAACTAGGTAGCTTGCCGACGTGGAGACCCCTAACTGGGCCGACCCCTCCCCAGGAATTCCGCCAGGCTAGGGAACACACTGGCGGGCTGGCGGCGGCTCTAAGAGCTCTCCTTCCGGACCTGCCCCTCGCCTCCCTCAGACCCTAAAACTTCCCTAGTTCACTCCTGGGCCCTGGGCGCCCGCACCGTGGCGGACCGGCTGGCGAACTAGCCCCCAAACGCCTGAGATTGGGGAGACCAAATTAAAAACAGCTGTTTAACATACCCTGCAAGCCAGGCGGGGAGTCCTGAATAGGGAGACCGCCCCCAACAGGTCATTGGCTCCCTGGTGCTCGAGTCAATCAACCTCGGCCGGCCTCCTCCGCTTGCCCCACCTCTTGCCTTCATTGAACATCTCAGCTTTCCAAAAAAATGAACTAGCTGCGCTTTGGGAGACTCCTCTGTAGCGGAGGCCTCTTTCTTTCCAGCACCTCCGTCTCGAATTTCTTGAGGCTCTTGGACTAGAGAAAGTCTGGGACTTTATCCGCAGCGGCCTGGAGGAGGAACTAGTACGTTCCAGCCCCATTTCCTTCACACACGCTCCCCATTTGAAACTGGGCAGAGAGGTGATAGGGAAAACCTAGACTGGTTGGAATGTCCCGATTCTCCTGGCTGTGTAACCTAGCCTTGTCTGACCATTTTATTAGGTGCCTGACTAAAAATGAACTGTGTAAGCGAAAAGTCCTATTCTGGGCAACAGGCTCTTGTCTGAATACCTACAGTAGGTAGATTAGGCATATTCCTATGGCACTGTCAGAATTAGAAGTTAAAGAATGAATGAAATGTGAATTCTGTATCTTCCAAGTGATGGGGGACTCAAATGTTGGGAAAAGTTTAGTCTCAGTTAATAACAAGCTTAGTAATCAATGTATATTAAAAGCTATTGTCTCAGGAACTGAAGGTATGACTCACCTTGAGTCCAGCAGACTATAATCAGTTCCACCTTTGTGCCTCATGAGGACTGCAAGCAATTCATGATGGTATCTGAGCCATTATAGTACAAGGTAAGATGCCACCATCCAGAACACAGATAAAGACCACAGCCCAAACACAGATGAAAGAGTGCTGCTGCTGCTTTTATTTGATTACCTTTTTCCCTGAATTTCAAACTTCTTATCTACACTTTTCTTCTTATAAAAAGGGTTCATTTATAATGAAATTTAAGAGTCTGTTAGGGTACAAACCCTGTCTTTTCAGAGAACAGACCATCTGAATAAAGCGCCCAAAAAGATTCAATCCCTGACTCTGCTTATTGGGTCTGGTAGGTGACAGGCAGCTGGAACACCAGCTTTTTTGGTTTCATATTCTGACAACTCCACTGGGACAGACTTTGGGTCTCTCTGGTAAGTCTGTATATTTGGCAGGGAGTCCCACTGGCTGCCTAGACTGGGAGGCCCCAGGGTGTGGATTTGGAGATTCCCTTGCAGCTGCCAAGTGATTTCACTTGGGGACTCTCCTTCTCTGGCACCACCCATCATCTTCACTTTTAATTAAATCACTGCTTTCTAGTTCAGGTTACAACCCCAGGTCACGACTAAGATCACTTGGAATTAAAGTGCCATTTGGGTTACAGAGCTTCATCTGGTAAAAAAAAAAAAAAAAAAAAAAAAATAGGTGTCTTCTGGTTCTTGTGATATTAGAGAGCTCTGATAGAATTGGGGGGCAGGGAGGGGGGCAGGGGGAGCCTCTGTTTCCTTAAGGCGAGTTTTGCCTGTTTAGTTAACGTATGCGTATAAACCCATTATGACTAAAAAGAAAGTGGTTTTTGTTGTAATGCTGTTTGGCTTATGTATTGTATAATCTAGACTTAGGAGAGTGCTGGATGCTGAATGGGTCTTTAAATTAATGTACTATACTGTAACTAGAGCTGCTTTGTCAAATATTGGGGAAGTGGGACAGTATGTCTTACCTAGAAACTTCTCTGAGTCTACATAATCAGAATACAGGATTAAAAGAAATGGTCCAGAGGAAAGGGAACTTGCTTGTAAAAGATAGAAGCTCAGAGGAGAGGACCCAGGAAAAGCAGTTATGGCTGCTGCAAGCATGGTCAGGGTTCCCAAGGCCCTTCCAGCCCTGGGGGACCTTCCTCCTTCCTTGACTTGGGGAACTGGGGAAAGCGAGCCTGAACTGGTCTCCCCATCAGGAACCCATCAGGGAAAAGCCCCTACCAGGGCAGGGCAATACCCTTTGTGAAAACTTCTACTGGGAGTAGGGCCAGAGAGCAGCCCACTGGATATTATTGGGCACATATTCCATTCTCAACATCAGATCTGTTGAACTGGAAGAACTCTGAAAGAACCAGTGTGAATCCCTTTAGAATGGATGAAGGAGCGCACCCAGGTTTTTGAGTCCCTGAACATGCACCTGGCTTCTACACTAGCCTTGGGGCTCCCAAACCTACTAAAGCCCTCTCATTTATATGTTCATAAAAGGCAACACATTGTCCTAGGAGTCCTCACCCAAATGCTTAGTGACATTTTGCAACCCATTGCTTATTTGTCAAGGAAACTAGATTTTACTGTCCAGGGCTGACCAGGCTGCCTGAGAGCTGTGCCAGCCACCTGCAAGCTCTTATAGGAAGCTAAAAGTCTTCCTTGGGACAGCCTATCATCATTTATACACCACCTCCAAGTGTTGAGCCTGCTAGAACAAAAGGGAAATTTGTGGCCCACTGCAGAAAGAATGGGGTTACCAAGACATTCTCAACAACCACAATGTCTCCCTAAAAACTGCCAGTAAGTAAAATCCTGCCTCCCTTTGCCCAGAGACTGACTTGGCTGCACTAATACATGACTGCTGAGATAATGGATGAAGTTTTTTCTAGCAGAATTGATTTACAGAAGAGGCAGAGTGGATTCTACGTACAGATGGAAGCAGTTATATGGATCAAGAAAACAAAAGAGCTGGGAATATAGTTGTGACTCTTGAAGGAGCAGTGGAGGCCAAGGCCTTGCCACTGGGAACCTCTACTCAGAAAGCTGAATGATTGCATTGATGTGGGTGGGCACTGGAGTTATCACAGAAAAAAGGGAATGTGAATATAGACTCAAGATAAGCTTTCCTATTTTGCAATCACATGGTTCCATTTGGAAGGAAAAGGAACCACTAAACTCCAATAAAAAGATTAAGCATGCAGCAGAAATTTAACCAATTATTAGAGGCTGTTTAGGTACCTTTACAGGTGGCAGTTTTGTCCTGTCATAGGCATCAGAAGGAGAACATGAAGTGGCTAGAGGAAACAATCAGCAAAAGAAGCTGCTAAAGGAACATTTATAGTCTCTTTGATACTTGTTCTAGACTTGTCACAACTTGACCCTGAATACTTGACTGCAGACTTAGAGGAAGCTGAGAGCTGGGGTTTTGATGAAGAAGCTGATAGTGGATGAAGAAAGAATAAGAGCTCTGGCTGGTGTGGCTCAGTGGATTGGCACCAGCCTGCAAACCCAAAGGTCACTGGTTCGATTCCCCAGTTAAGCTACATAACCAGGTTGCAAGCCAAGTCTCCAGCCAGGTCCTTAGCTGGAGACAGGTGAAAGGCATTGATGCTTCTCTCCCTTTATTCCTCCCTCCCTGTCCTTTTCTCTAAAAATAATGAATAAAATCTTTTTTAAAAAGAAATAAGAAAGGAAGAAAGAAAGGAGAAGAAGGGAGTTAGAGCCCTGGTTGGTGGCACAGTGGATAGGTGCCAGCCTGTGAACCTAAATGTCACTGGTTCAATTCCCAGTCAGGGCACACATAATCAGGTTCCAAGCCAGGTCCGCAGCTGGAAGCAGGTGAAAGGCAACCATATTATGATGATGTTTCTTTCCCTCTCTGCGTCTCTCCCTTCCCCTCTCTCTGGAAATAATAAATAAAATCTTTAAAAGAAAGAAAGAAAGAAAGGAGTTACACTGCTTCCTGACCATTTAGTAGAGCCAATCATGAAGCATTTGCATGAGGCCACTCACTATCATTAACTACATATATTAAACTGTGGCTCACAAGTCCCAGAATTCCAAAGCCATACAAAAAGTAATTGCTAGATGCGCTGTGTGCCAGAAGAATAACCCCAAGACAGAGGCCCATGAAAACAAAGAAGGGAAACAATACTGAGGACAGAGCCCATTTGAAGGCTGGCAATTAGAATTTACCCAGATGCCAAGGGTCTGAGGGTGGAAATACTTGCTAGTCTTCACTGACACCTTTTCAATGGGTAGAAGCCTGTCCTACTAGAATGAAGAAATCCTCGGAGGTAGTGAAAGACTTACTGAAGGAAATAATTCCTTGCTTTGGCCTACCCAGCAGCACCCAGAGCGATAATGGGCCTGCTTTTGTTTAAAAAATTACACAGGTTAGTAAATTTCCAGGAATCAAGTTGAAGAGTCCACACAGCATGGAGACCTCAGGCTTCTGGAAGGATAGAGAAGGTGAGTCACACCTTGAAGAAAAATATAGCCAAACTGTGCCAAGAAACTCATCTCCACTGGGATCAAGCTTTACCTATTGCCCTGCTCAGGATAAGTAAGGGTGGCTCTTCGAAGTGGGATTCACTTGAGTCCTTATGAAATTGTGTACAGGTGACCATTTCAGGCTATGATTGGGGTGGGAGACATGTATATAGATCACAAAGTAAAGAAATATGTACAACATTTAAGTCAGACCTTAGCTGTAGTTAATGACCTTGCTTGTATTAGAGGCCTCTCCCCTACAGGTTCACTGCATTTCTTTGAGCCTGGAGACGAGGTGCTACTCAAGCCCTAGACGACAGGACTTCTAGAAAGCTAACTAGAAGAAAAGTGGACTGAACCTTGGGGGCACTCCCTACCACCCCCACCACTGTGAAGTTGGCAGAAATATAACCTGGGATTCATCACACCTGAGTAAAGAAGGCACCAAAGGAACAATGGACCAGAGCTTCAAGAAGACCTGAAAGTCATCTTTCAAAAACAACATGTTATTTTTATTTTTGTTTAACCCCATGCTATAGAGAACTTGTTCTTTTAAAATGAGATAAAAATATTTGTTACATTTAGCAAAAATGTTCTAAACATCTCTGAATTTTATCTTGCAGGAAGAACTTTGAACAAATTTTCACTGCATGTCTTACAGGTTTTGTACTCCCCTGTAAAGCCTATGAAATTATACTGTTTGAACATGTCAATAAGAAAATGACCTACTCCAATATTTATAACTGGGGACTTGTGGTAATTCTAAAGGACAGGGAAATGTTTTCCTTAAAGGTCACTAATATAGCCCCAGCTAGAGTGTGTGCAACTTTTGTCAACTGTACTAAAAACTGTTTTGTGCTTTCAGCAGTGTGATGAATTACATCACCACCACTAATGTATCTTATGTTTTGGTTACGTTAAATTGCCTGCAGGATGGTTTCTAATATGTGGAAGGACTGTTTATTTCTATGTTCCAGCAAATAGTTCGGGGTGGAGGGTAGGAAGTTGTAGTTTCAAGTTCTCTAGGAAGACTTCGGTGTTCATGCCTCAGAAGCCCTGAAAGCAACTCTCCCTTGCACTTGACTGTAACAGTGATTTACACCTTTTTAGCCCCAATAAATATGTCTTTGTAATGCCAGCCACGGTAACCTATTTGAATGTAGAAATAAGTAATTGGCCTGTGCTATGGCAAAAGCTTTGAATACCACCTGATGAGCCATTAGTGTCACTAGTCAAAAACTAGGGCAAGTTAGAGAAGCAGTGTTAGAGAATCGTGCTGCTATTACCAACCTCCTTGTAAGATACAATCATGGATGTGAAGAACTTAAAGGACTCTGATGTTTCAACCTGACTGATAATTCACAGCTCATAGAGCATAAAATAAAGCAAGCAAATGAAGCAGCATCCAACATAAAACCGAGAGATGGATTCTTTGGTGTGGTTGTCTATACTAATTTCCCTGGTTGCATAATATTACTGGTCTTAGAGAGGCATTTGTTGATTTTTAGTTTTTAATTTTTTCCATATCATAGTTTGTCACTGCTTATAATGCATCCCTTTATGTAGATCTGCAATTAAGGGTAATTCCTAAGCCCCTGACCAGATATGGTCTAATACGTACTTGCTAAAATACATGCTTAAAAACAAAATGAGCACCTCCATATGAAACTGATCTCATAGAAATAAGATAGTTTAAATGGTGGGGAAATGATGGGGGACTCAAATGTTGGAAAAATTTTAGTTTCAGGTAACAGCTAATAAGCTTAGTTATCAATGTATGTAAAAAGCTATTGTTTCAGAAACTGAAGGTATGACTCACCTTGACTCCAGGAGACCAGGAGGACTGCTAGCAATCAAGATGGTATCTGAGCCATTATATTCCAGGGTGAGAGGACCACCACTGCCCAGCACTCAAAGACCACTACCAGGACACAGACAAAGCCTACCCAGGTCTCCACAGCTGGAGGCACATGAAAGGCAACCAAACACTGATGTTTCTTCCTCCCTCCGATCCCCTCTCTAAATGAATGAATGAATGAATAAAATACTACCCATTGCCCAGGCCACAAAGACGATGGCCCAGGACACAGGTAAAAGAATGCTGCTGTTTTTATCTGATTAACCTTTTCCCTGAATTCTAAACCCCTTACCAACACTTTTCTTCTCCTTATAGAAAGGGTTCATTTATAATGGAATTAAAGATGGTCTGTTAGGATACAAACCTGCCAGCTTCTCAGATCTTCAACCATCTGAATAAAGCACCCATAAAGATTCAATCCCTGTGTCTGCTTACTGGGGCTGATAGATGACAGACAGCATGACTGCTGGCTTTTCCAGTTTCACAAGAGGTCCAGACCCAACTAAAGAGATGCCAGAGAAAGATCTAAAGCAAGGCAGAAATTTATTTATAAATAGATATTCATAAGAGCTCAGAGCAAGTTGATCCTAGCTAAAGAAAACTAGAGAAGTGTTAATGGAAGAGGTACTCTAGCTGGGTCTTAAGCAATTTCATCAGGCAGAAATGGAGTGGCAAGTCATTTTCAACAACGAGCACAAAGAAATAAGTGCGAAACAATAAGTATCTTCGAGTGTGACTGTAGCAATGAAAAACAGGGTTGGAAAGATAGAACCAAACAGCAGAATACTTTAATATCTGATTTAAATTCTTAGAATTGTACAAAAGAATGGGCAAGCATTATGGTCATAGGACCATAGGCCCAGAACTATGGTTTAAGATACTCAACAGTCCAGCATCTGGATGGGTTCTAAGGGTGGCTTTAAGTCTGGACAGCCTGTAGATGTCTGTATAGTCTGTAGATAAAGTTACTTATGGGGAATTCACCACTAGAATAGTTAATCCCACTCAAGAGAACCAGGCTTCACTGATATTCCCTACCTTCCTAAATGTACCACCCTGGTAGAAATCCCCTCCAGAACATCCCTTAGACTGAGTTTCTCTGGTACAACTCACCATAGCAGTCAGCACAAGAGGCACCCTGGAAGAGGTTTAACAATTGTTTCTGGCTCAGTACACAGATGTCTGCGTAACAGAGCAAGTTCCAGACTCTTTGGGAAAGTATTTGATTTGGTGACATTTACCCTCCAACTAAACTGAAGGTCCTATCTACCCCACCTTTCTTTCCTTTATCCTATCGGTGAGGACAAAATGGTGAGTGGATCTGGCGAGGATCTTCCTTGGAGAAATCACATTGAGAAGTTGATTTATTATTCCCAGGGGTCCTCCTTTGAGTGTTAGGGATTACTAGTCTATTTGTTGTTGAACAAACTAAGGCTCAGAGAAATACAGTGACTTGCCCAAGTAGCCAAGGCAAGTGTGTCTGGGCCCCAACTTTGATCTTTGAAGCACAAGGAAATCCCCATGTGCTGTCTCCATACACACTAAAGTTTATGATCTAGGTTGGGGCTGCTGGAGAAAAAGCCTCCCCTCTTGCGCCAGCCTTCTTAACCTCCCTAACTCCAAGAGCAGTCTGTGCCTAAAGAGTTCTAAATGATTTCTGGCCCTTCCAAAAATATCCTTGGAGAAGCAAGATTTGTCACTGAAGTACATACATGCATGTGTCTTATTCAGCTCACACACAAAATCTGTCACCCCTTCAAATAGCCTGTTACCTCATAGGCATGTCACACCTGCTCTCATTCGCAGAAAGGACTTCCAGTTTTTTAGGGTGCCTATCCTAGAGGTGACTGACATTTAGACCCTGCACTTAAGTGACTTTGAGGCAGGAGATAGAATAGGAAATCCTGAAACACTGCTGCTGCCGCCATCAGTTAGCATCCTGATATTAACATTGTGGTTTCCTACCCTAAGTGGGCAATCAAGAAGGATTGTGGGAAATCATATGTAAAGTTTAAAACCCAAGAAAGCCTCTAACCAGTCAATAGAAGAAAGCCATTCTCTGGCTAGAGATGGTCCATTCCCATATCTTGGGACACTGAAGTTGAGTGAACCAAGGCTGAAGCTACTAACCCTTGGTTCCCAAAAGAAATGAGGATTTTGTGAGTTGGGAGGATTTTGACTTTAGAATTTATAAGATATATGTTTATTTTGGAATTGGTTTGAAATTTGTAAGATATTAGTTTACTTTGGAATTAAATATTTTACTGTAACTTTTATTATGACTCTATTTCTGCACTTAACTTTTTTAAAGGCACTTTATTTTTAGATCAAAACATTTATTTTTAAAAGATTTTATTCATTATTTTGAGAAAGAGAGGAAGGGAGGGAGAAAGAAAGAGGGAGAAACATCAGTGTATGGTTACCTTTCACCTGTCTCCAGCTGGGGACATGGCTGGAAACCTGGCTTGCAACCTGGGAATGTGCCCTGACTGGGAATCAAATGAGCAACCCTTGGGTTCACAGCCTGGTAATTCAATCCACCGAGCCACACCAGCCAAGGCCATTTGTACATAATTCTTAACTGGTAAAATGCAATGACACTTTCTGTATGATTAGAGTCCCTATTTTAGGAGATAAATAATCTAGTGATTAGGCCAAGGGCTGGAAGCAGGGAAGGGATCAGCTACTAGGAGCAAAGAATTAACTTGGAACTTTTGAGATGATTCTAACATACTGATATGCTTACTGCCAAGTGGTTCTTCACCTTGGTTTACTATGTTAAAGTTGTAAATGTAACAGATAATGTCATTCCTCTTTAACTGGATTAGGTTTTTCCTGTCTTTATGCCTGACCACTTCAGCTATAGGAAGATGTAGGGCCATTTCAGTTGATCTCTTTCTAATTAAGTGCATCCTGATTGTCAGGTTATCCATTTATTTCCCTGGATATTTTAAAAGTCAGTATTAGCTCCGGTAGGTGTTCCTGGTTTTAGACTTTGGCCTGTTTCTCAAAGGATTTATCAATTATGATGCCAGAAACCTCCTCTCACTTGCTTTGCTTATCTTGTGCAGTCGGTTCGATTCTTTGTTTGTGACCACCAGGAGCCTGGAACCCATCTCCATTTGCAACAACTTTGTCAAAAAGATGTAAGTGCCAGTGCCCTGCTGACAGAACCTCTGCCAGCTATAGACCACCCTCTGCCAGTTTAGGAATATCCAGGTGAGGGGCATCCAAGGCTTGCTCCCCACCCCCAACCCAAAGCCCCTGACAGGTTCCAGGGGAAAAGCTCAAGGTACCGTTCAGAATCTCAGTCTAGCCATTACCTGGCTGTATGTCTTTGACAAGTCATTTATTTATCCCTTTAATTTTCTAATGGGTAAACTTAAGAATAAGAACACCTACTGCAGGGGACTATGGGATTAATAACAGTATGCCTAGCTTTTAATCTTCTCAGACCTCCCTCTCCTTAATTTCCTCCCTACTCCCACTTCCCCTGGCTATGCAAACACTAAGTCCCACCCGGGTGCTGCAGTTTGAGAGCAGGCCAGGACAGAGTGAAAGGACCAACAATTCCACTGTGTGAAGAAACTACATTTACCTAGAAACCAGTTGGCTTAGGATGTACATATACTTCTGACTTCTGGGTGGCTTTGGGGCTTAGAATCTTTCAGTGGATGTTAAAATTTTGACTACTGTGCACCGCCTTGAAATGCCTTCCCCTCACAAGGTATTAATTTACCCCTCTGGGTTATTTCCAGCCCAAATCTAGAAAATAGGTAAGGCCACCTTTGTTTTTAAAGTGCTTCCTTTTGTGTATCAGTTGTGTTTTTTAATCTTTTTTAAAAAGTTTGTGTTGATTTTGGAGAGACGAAGAAAGTGGGGAGAGAAAGAGAGAAACAGACAGACAGACATCGACGTGAGGAGAAACATGGGCCGTTGCCTGCATACAGGGATCAAACCCACTATCTAGGCATGTGCTCTGACCAGGAATCAAACCGGCAACCTCTGGTTCACAGACCATCACTCCAACCAAATGAGCCACATGGCCCACGCTTTGTTTTTTCTTATCTTTTTAAAAACAGCAGTTTCCTTTTTTTCAAATAAATCTTAGAGGCCTAACATGTGAAAGGTGGGCCTTGCTCGGATTGAAGCAGAGGCAGCCTGCCCAGCTGTCTCCATTCCTTTACCTACCTCCCACTCATGCCGCCTCCATTAGCAACCTCCCCCTCCTTCCCGCCAGAATGGAAAACTGTTTCTGAATCCTGTTCACACATCCCAGCCATTCCCTACCATTCACCAGTCTGTGAGAACACAGCCTGGCCTTGTCCTTGGTAACCTTGATTAATCAAAATCTTCCACAGGCTTTTCTTTATCTTCCCCTAAGTGTTGGTGGCTCCCAAGGGTCTCCTCTCGTATTGTCCTCTTCATCCTGCTGTTTTCACATACGTCCTTGGATCCTAGCTTCCTTCTAAACTAAGTCCCCACGTCACATATCCAGCCCTGTATTTGCCTTGAACATTAGACTTCATAAGTCGACTGTCTGCTGGGCAAAGAACAGGTATTCATTAAAAGTCAAAAAAATAAAATAAAAGGCAAGGAAGTAAAAAAGACCCCACAAGGTAAGCTGGCTGACATAGGCTCAGTTGCACATCTGGTCAGTCATGAGGTTTGGACAACTACTGTACATTAATTAGACAAGTGGCCATGTTCTGATGCATGGGAGTAAAAGAAAGTGAACCTGGAGTAGCACTGTGCCACTCTGTCTTTTCTCCACATCTCACTGTCTTGCTTTACTACTTACATCTTCATCTGTCCTATCAGGAACACAGTACCCTAAAGTGTTGGCTCCCAGTCCATGTTGGCCTTAGCAGGAAAAAAAAAAAAAAATGAGTATATGAGACTGCAGCATATAGCCCTGGCTGGTGGCTCAGCTGGTTGGGAGTCATCCCACAAGTCAGAAGGATGCTGGTTCAATTCCTGGTCAAGGCACACGCCTATGTTGTGGATTTGGTCTCTGGTCAGAGTGCATATGGAAAGCAACCAATTGATGTCCCCCTCCCTGTCTTTTTCTCTCTCTTTTCCTCTTTCTAAAAATAAATAAAATCTTTAAAAAGATTGCAGCATGTAGATTAAACAAGGATGTTATAAAAGCTGTAGTGACAGGCAGAAAAATGAAACACTGCAACAGGTTTGAGTACTACATTTGTTTGTGAAGAAGATCCAGTCTTCTTTGTGGTTTGCAATGTAGTTGAAAACACTTAATCTACAGGACTATTTTGTGATGACAATTACAGGACAATTCTTGGACATTCCAAGAAAAAATCTGGTTCTAAAGCCAATGGGAATTTTAGTTCCTGCTCTTGGAAAGCTAATAGTGGTGAGTGAGTAGTGAATAAGACCTGAGACAAATCTATGACCTTGGCTGGGGGCTCTGGGTCCATAAATGGTTCATCCTATCTACCACACATGGAACAGCATGAAAGCTGAATGGTTTATGGGTTACGGAGGAGATCAGATCTGTTTTCCAAGTTGAGAGCCAAGTGGGTAGGGAATATAGGGAAGTGGGAGCTGATGCACCTAGAGAAGGTCCTGATGGCTCCTCTGCAGACATTTATACTTTGGAGGGCCTGTAGTAGGATCATCTAATGCCACCTCTTACATTTGCAAAAGAAAGCTAGGACTTGAGTTGTGAGACCTCAGTTACTCTAGGAAAGCTGTTCTATCTTGCCCACCTTCCTCCAGGTCTCTGATTTGTGCATTTCTGAATGTGTCTATTTGTTCCTAGATATGGGAAGCCCTTAAGGGCAGGAGTCCTATCTAAAATAGCCCAGTTTCCCAAGAACCAGTCTTATTCTGTCATTTATCTGCAAATGGTGACAAGGGGGATTGACAATGATGGGCCTCCTAGACTAAGGATGCTGGGACATCCTTCACCTCAGGAGTCCTGTCCTAGCTGACAGGAATGGGCAGGTGAAGGGACCCATTGTAGAGGGAGTATAAATTAGGTGAAAATAGCAATCAAATTAAAGATGGAAGCCTGAGTTAGCCCATGACGTTCTCTCCCCTGAACACTTTTTTCATTTTATCTTCGCAACTGTACCATCCAGCATATAATTCTAGGTTCTTTCTCTTACTTTGTTTACCAAAACTCATGTGTGAAAGCCTTGACTTTCGGAACAGATTTGAGGCTTCTTCTATGTCTTCTCCTCTCTTTGAGTCCTTTAACACTGGGTATCATCGATTATCTTCCCAATGGTAAAAGCTACAGATGAAATATGGCAATGGGGCTATTGATCCCTTTGTCATCAATTTGCTAACCTTCCTCAGAGACAGGGACACAAAGACAGTGCTTCCAAAACCTGGCTCATTCTGTTACTCACTTAATCATGTACAAGGCAGGATCCAGGAATCTGCATCTTTATGGAGCTCTTGCAAATGATAACCTTGCTAACCATCAGATGTTTAAAAACGACTCATGCGTAGCTTCTGAATGTACAGAGCAGTGGGTTATAGCATCTTCAAATAAATGACCATTCAAATCTACCTCCTCCAGAACTTCTATCATTTAATTCTATTTCCTACACATTTTACCAGAGCCCTACCCTCTTTGATACCCCAGATTTCAGGTATCTCTGTTCATTTCCTATGCTTCCTTGCCTTAAGGGAATAAAGAATCAGTTCAGGGAAAAGACTAGCTTAATTTTCTCTATATTTCAGCTCTTAAGTCAGAAACTCAAGAAAAATTTGTTGGCAGATGAGGAGATTAATCCTTACAGGGAACCTAGTGTAAGAGTTAACATTAATAGCAGCAGGTACTTTGGAGTCAGATGGTCCAGGTACTTATGGGCAAATTAAATTTTCTATGCTTCAGTTTGCTTCTTCTACTAATACATCAAAACACCAAAAGGCTGTTTTGAGGGTGAATGAAATAATACCTAGAAAGCACTTTAAGCAGCACTTGGTCAGTTAAGTGCCCAGTAAATGTTAACTGCTACCACTTTTATTAAGAACACCCCAATATCTGCATATACACCAGGCCAGTGCTGTCCCAACTGTGCAGGCTGTCAATGGGGAGTAAAATGATTCTTTATTCCCTTGGGGCAAGCAAGCATAAGAAGAGAACAGAGATACCTAAAATCTGGCATGGAGAGTCATCCTACATGGATAAAGATTTTGGTTCCATTCTAAAAGAGATATGCAAATGACTCAAGATCTTCCCACAAATACCAGTGTACCCATAGGTATAAAGTATCCCTAGAAAAATGACCCCTTTGGTGCTCTGAAGACCTGAAGACTCTATAGGAGATCATATATGGGAGAATCAGTCACCAACTATGTCACCCCTCTGGTCTACTACATGAAACATGAGTTCAAGATCAATTACCTGGAATTTTAAGAACTGTTTATACTCCAAAAGAGAGCTATTTAAAACCCCCTGTAGTTTCAGCCCTGGCTTGTGGCACAGTGGATAAGATGCTGGCCTGCAAACCCAAAGGTCGCTGGTTTGATTCCCAACCAGGGCAAGCAAGGTTGCAAACCAGGTCTCCAGCCAGTTCCGTAGCTGGAGGCAGGTGTACACTGATCTCTCTCTCCCTCTCTGCCTTTCTCCCTTCTCCTCTCTTTAAAAGTAATAAATATAATCTTAAAAAAAAAACAAAACAAAAAATAAAACCCTGTAGTTTCAAAAGACAAAACACTATTGCAATCTTTGAGAGATTAGTAATGCAATGAAGAAAGAGGCCAAGGGCTTTGTAAGCAGACTAACTTCAGCTCTAGTTCTAGAGAAAATCACTATAGCCCCCTGGACTTTACTGTCTCATCTGTATAGAAATAAAATAGAAGAAGAATAGTCTCTCATTGGAGTGTTGTAGGTTTGAATAAGGTAATGGGTTGGGGGAAGCATCAAACATAGAGATTAGTACCCCACAAGCACACAACTGGTGCTGGTTCCTTAATTTTGCCCAGAGCTGAAGTCATGGTCTACAGGCGAGGCAGGTGGCTTTCAAACCTGGAAGTCTCAGATACTAAATACCTGGGTCCCTCCCTGCCTCCCCACCCCTCCCAGACCAGCTCTTAAGACTCCCTCCTCACCTTTTCAGCCCCACACTGCTACTAAATTGATGAAGCTAAAAGGGTTTGATCATGTCAGTATATTTATATGTAAATACAAAACTATTGGTGTAAGATATTGAATATGAACATTTACAATTATTTTCTGAATCTGACTCAGTCAATTGACATTAAATACAAAATGAAAAGATTGTAAAAATAAGAACATATACATTCAAGAGCTTATTACAGTATAAAATTATTGAGGTCTGATCAGCTGCCAACCTCATCTATGATGGGGGAAAGTTTAGGGGTTCCTGGGATTTTCTTGGGAATATAGAGTGCTGGGGACTCAATTCCATTCCTGGCACATCAGGCCAGGTAGCTGGGGGTAGATAGGAACATGTTGAGTGGAAGGGGGGAGGTGGAAGGATAGAAATTGCAGGGAACTGCCTCACACAGCCAGAGTTAAGCTTTTTCTTAAAAAAGTATCCATTCAGCTTGAGCTCCAGGGTCTGGCAGGCTACTAGGCAGAAAAAAAGATGGGCATTTGAATAGGTAGGGCCAAGCCGCATAAGGAAAGGAACCTTTTGGGAAAAGAAAAAGGGGCCCCAAGCTCATCCGTCCAGGGAAGGATTCTCATAGTAGTTTCTTTTCTCCTCTTGGGCTCCTTCCCTTTCCTGCTAAGGGATTATATCAATTGCTCTAGCCTCTGGCTGCTCAGGGGGTTCATCTGTACTCCAAGACTCCAATCCCCAAAGGAGAGGAAGAGGAAAGAGAGGGTCTGAAGTCACAGTGGAGGTCTATTACCAAAATCAGCAAAGTAAATGAAGAAAAATCATTTGATAAGGGCAATCCATGCTGAATTAAACCAGTGCCACCACAAACCAGTATTTCTGGCCCCAACAGGTAGTATCCTGGAGAGAGATTAGTCATTGTGTAAGGATGAAGGCCTGTAGCAGGAACATGGAAAGTGGATGTGCCTGTGTCCTCTCCTACCACTCTGTCATCTGACAACAGGAGACATGATCCCCAAGCCATGCCATTCCCAGATAAACAGTAGGCTATAAGAAGCCACAAGACCTAAACTGCAACACGGAGCCCCAGGAACTTCTACAAAGGAGTAACTCTGTGTATATGTATTTATAGAATATGACGTATTATCACATACAATAATATATTATATACACACGTACATATGGACTCATACACATAAGTGCACATACACACGCGCACACACACACAATAACAGAAAAGACTGGAACACACGTTCTAGATATAACGTGCTTGGCACTCCGGATTTTCTCTAGAATATATAACTTGGTCAAGCTTTCTGGGAAGGAAGGCGGATGCTCACCAAACCTGCCCATCAAATCCTAGTAAAGGGAAAGGATAGGAAAGAGACCTCCAGAAGGAGAAGGCATTGGGAAAGAGGGTAGGGAGTATCCTTTCCCACTTACCTTGCTTGGAGCCCCTGGCAAAAATCAACAGCCACAGTTTGGTTATAAGGCACAGTTCAATGGCAGTTGCTAGGACTTAAGAACACATTGTTGATGGCCCTTTCTAATAACAATTTCACCACATCTATCTTGCCAAAGGGGAAGGCTGCCTTGCGTGCACCGGGAGACACAAGAAAGAGGTTGGTCCATGGCTTCAGTGTAATTGATGGCAACCTGCAGGCTCAGTGGTGTCCAGGATAGTTTAAGGAAGAAGGCTGGCCAGCAGGTAGGAGGCTCATGGGACAATTATTGACCCTCCATGGCCAGAAGGCTGTGGCTGGATGGCACCATGCCCTCCCTTTCTGCAAACTCCAGTATTGCCTTGTAGCAAAAATAGTACTGCTCAGGGGTCTGGATGCTGAAGGCCCTCTGGGTCCTCATGCGGGACACTGTTTGGAACACATTAAGGGTACCAAGCTCCTCCAGTTGTGCCAGGCAGATGTCCAGTGAGCAGAAGGTACCTGAAGAAAGAAAGGAAATAGTCATACCTGGTCAACTTCTCTCCCCATCCCTCTGCTAAATAACCCAGGCAGGACTGGATGACTGAATTTAAAGGCAATGAGCTCTAGGCCTGAAAGGAGGAGGGCACAGTTGAGTGTTGGAGGCCGGAGAAATGAGTCGGCTTCTTGTCACGTAAATGGAGATAACAGAAAGAACAGACGGGAAAGTGAAATCCTAGGCAGAACAATAGTACTCCCACACCCGGGCCTAAATTTCAGACTCCATAATTTCTCCCCAGAGACCTAACACAAACCTATTCTTCTTGACCTTCTCTAATGACAAATGCCAGCAGTCTCTGCAACAGACATCCCTTAAGGCTAAAGTTGCTAAGTGGATCCAGAATGGAGAACACAGCACAAAGGGAGAACCTCCCCAGGGACGGGGATGGGAAGGAAACAAGAGCCCAGTCAAACTCTGTGGACACCTAGGTGACAATGAAGGGGTTAGAAGATGATTTATGCCAATGGGACGTATAAAGCATCAACCCCTGGGGGCCTTGGCTTATGAAGGGCATATTCTGGACACACATTTAGCACTAAGGATACCAACAGGACACCAAAGAAGAATTTTTCATGACAATTCACCACCAGTGGACCAAATTCTCTCTATATGGCAATAAGGGCTTGGTTATTCCTCTCCCTCCATTACTGTCTTCAAGAGCTGCATCAGGTGCATTATTACCTGTCCTGCCAATGCCTGCACTGCAATGGACCACAATAGGTGGCTCTGGACACTGCCCTTTGGAGTCCACTCTCATGCTGCTGACAGCCAGCCGCTGCTGGCT
Organism: Noctilio leporinus; assembly: GCA_004026585.1. Lineage (NCBI taxonomy): Eukaryota > Metazoa > Chordata > Mammalia > Chiroptera > Noctilionidae > Noctilio > Noctilio leporinus. The sequence continues at coordinate 48,530 of PVIW01007368.1, read as the reverse complement.
CCTGACTGCTCTTAAGAAGTCAATGAGGGAAGCTGCTGAGGAGGGGACCCCATAATCTGGCCAGCTCAGGAACTGAAAGTGAGTCACCTGGCGTTTCTGCCGCTCCTTGGAGAGAAAAAATGCAAAAGTTAGTGAGGTCACTTCTGTTTGCCCTGACTACCTTCAGATTTTCCAGTTCTTGATACCCTGGGATCCCTACCAACATTCCTGCCTACCACCCTCAACTTTCTCTGCAACTATTTCTGTACAAACACAAAGGAAAGGTTTAATGTCTAGAAGGGGCAGAATTCCTTTTTGTAGGACCTATACATCTTCTAAGTTTTGCTCCTAAGTAATGCCCCTGTTGTTGTTGAGACAATGTTGTTATATTGGCTCTGAACTGAATATCCTGATCTTAGTCCCTAAAAATGGAAGTAACTTATAAGCCCCCTGGAATCCTGCCTGCCTTTCCTTTTGGAGATTTTCTTCGCAGTAAACATTCTCCCTTAACTTCAAAAAAGTAGGCAAGTAGCCGGTTCGATTCCCAGCCAGGGCACATAGCCAGGTTGCAAGCCAGGTCTCCTGCCAAGTCCGTAGCTGGAGGCAGGTGAAAGGCAAGCATACATTGATGTCTCTCTCCCTCTCTGCCTCTCTCCCTTCCTCTCTGGAAATAATAAATAAAATCCTTAAAACTAAAATCAATAAATAAAAAATAATAAGATAAGATATAATTCTTAAAAAAGTAAGCAAATAGAAACTTGGATTTACCTCTGTGTTATGAATTTCTAGCGTTGTTTTCTTATAATGGCTCATATTCTCCACTCCTAGATTGGTCACTGTGAGAAAGCCAAATCGGATCCGAGAGTCTTTTTCTAAAGGCCAGTACTGTCCACACTTCCTCCTGCCGCCCTCCTCAAAGCTGAAGACACACAGAGCAAGATAAGCCTTCCATCATCCTCCTGCTCAGCACCAACCATGCCCTCCCCAGGACTTGCTGTATCCCTAGGCAGCAGTGTTGTCTCCTGTGTAGCTTATAATTTACACCCTTGCCTTTTGGCAGGAAAGGAGGAAAACCTTCATTCTAAACAAACGTAACTGTGCAAGTTTCTGCGTGTACTCATTTAGCAGATATTTACTGAGCACCTACCCTATCATTTGGCCCATTTCCTGATACCTCTTAGTACTCCTCACATATCTGGGATAAATGCTGAGTGGACAAAGAAAGACAGTAGAGAAAATGCGGTGTGTCGGATTGAACTCTCTGCTTCCTATCTCAGCCACTGTTCATTTTTTTCCCTTGGGTGATAAAGGATAGAGTACAGCTCCCAGGGTGACAGCAGACTTGTGTAAAGGTCTGAAGTCTACCTCACTGCTCCAAAGTACTCGAAGGTGGTACTTCTTCCATGTCCTCCTCTCTGAATCCAAGTTTGTTGTAACAATGCCATGAAAAAGGGAAATGAACTAACATTCTAAGTAATTGTTTTGTTTTTATCTGAAACAGGTTACAATTCATAATGGTAATGGTAATTATAATGAATAGTAATTCCTGAAGCTTTGGCAGATATGTAGACCAAAATTTCAAAAATATTTTCATCAAGGCCTTCCTGCCTAAATGAGCAGACAATGGTCACAGTAGCAGGGGAAGGGAGAGCATAGGGGCACTGGCATTGGTAATTGGAAAGCCAGGAAGACAGCTGCCCTTTGGAAGCACAGACCAGATTATAAGTGAATTGTAGTCCTTGTTGGTGGCATAGTGGATAAGGTGCTGGCCTACAAACCCAAAGGTCGCCGGTTTGATTCCTAGCCAGGGCACATAACCAGGTTGCAAGCCAGGTCTCCAGCCAGGTCTGTAGCTGGAGGCAAGTGAAAGACAACCATACACTGATGTTTCTCTCCCTCTCTGCCTCTCTCCCTTCCCCTATCTCTAAAAATGATAAATATAATCTTAAAAAAAAAAAAAAAGAATTGCCCCATCTTTCCCAGTACTTCCTTTAGTGGATAAGGCCAAGACCTCAGAAATAGCACAGGGTCACCAGAACCATGGATTAAACTTTGACAAATTAGATTTATCAATCTTCACCCCATCCTGCTATGTTATCTTGGGATCAGCTAACAAAATGCTATGACTTCTCAAACTCATGGCCATGGCTTCTGTAATCCTCATTGTTTCTAAGAGCTAAATTCCTCTTGAATCACCTCTACTTGTGTTAGGGTAAGGGCAGAAAGAGGTGGGAAGAAAAGGGATGAACTCACCGGGTGGTCATGACAATCACCAAGACTTTTTGCTCCCATACCATGAGCCAGAAATCACGATAGGTATTCTCCAAAGGGCCTGGAATAGACAAGATACATGACTCTGTGAAGCACTTCTTTTCCTTTGTTGGCTCTTCCGTTTTCCTCCCAACTATTAACTCCAAACAACAGATACTGGCTCTCTGCTCTTCTCACTACATCCCTCCTATTCCCTTGAACCACCAGCATCAGCACGGACAACATGAGAGCATGTTAGAAATCTCCAGGTTAACAAAGTCCCCAGGTGAAACTAGGTAGGTTACGGTTTGAGAGGCGTTGTTACAGACCCTCTTAGGGCCTTATTACCAGGACTTCAGCTATCATATCTATACTGACTGTTGACTAAGTACATATCGCCAGCTGTTTTCATCTCATTTGTCCTCTTCCATGTCCCATCACCTCCTCAGACCCAACATATTTGCAGCACCCCCACCCCATCCCACCTTACCTCTTCAAATCTATTGCTTTCTCTCCACTTTCCCATCTCTGGGAACAGTACTGGCATGCTTCAATCACTTGCCCCCCACCTTTAAAGTATTTATTCATTATTTTTTTACAGCAAGGAAAAGGGAGGGAGGGCTGAAACATCAATTGGTTGCCGACTGCATGCCCCCAGCTGGGGTCCCAACTTGCAACACAGGCATGTACCCCTGACTGGGAACTGAACCGGTGACCTTTTCAGTTCTTAGGCTGGCACTTAATACACTGAGCCACACCAACCAGAGCCAATCAGTCTTAAAAATTGGAGTCAAATCTGACTTATCCATTTTCTATTAAGTCTTAGAGATGCTTTTGCCTTTGAGTTGTTTTTGGTTTTTATCCTTTTGTTCCCTTGCTGATCTCTCCCTGCTCAATTGCACTACTATGAGAACAGATGACACCTCATCTGTTGTCAGTTACTGTACTCCCATCTTGGTTTACTTTTCTGAACAGTACTCTCTCTTCCAATCCATTCTGGATACTCCTGCCAGTTTAATCTTTCTAAAAATTCGCTTCATCACAATATAGACACATCATGCTCACATTTGCTACCATCCTTTGCTTAAGCTGTCTCTCTTACCTCTAATGCTGTTCATTTTCTACTCATTTTTAAGTACTATCTCTTTGAACCTTTCTTTGACTGCCACATCCCTTGTTGGGTTTTCTCTCCTCTCAAATCTTGATGGCACAGCTGGATCAAAACAGCTGAACCATTTAACGTATATGGTTTTACACATGTCATTTCATTTTGTGAGAATCAATCACCTCTCAGCAAGCATGGTGCTGAGGGCACATGCCATGGTGTCAAATTCTTCTATGTTAGAACCTGCACAGGACAGGCACCTAGCGAGAACTCTGGAGATACTTATTGGCCAACACTTAACTTTCAATCAGGGAGTAACAACTTAGGATAATTCCTTATAATTTGTTAAAAAAAATTTTTTTTTAAGATTTTATTTATTTTTAGAGATAGGAGAAGGGAGAAACAGTGAGGGAGAAATATCAATGTGTGGTTGCCTCTCGCCCTCCCCTGACTAGAGACCTGGTCCACAACCCAGGCATGTGCCCTGACTGGGAATTGAACCGATGACCCTTTGGTTCACAGGCTGGCATTCATAGAAAGAGCCCATTTTGTTATATGTTTTATATGCATAGAAAAAGATACTGCAAAATGTTAACGTTATCTCTGCATCTCAGGGTTATGAGAGATTTTCATCTTCATTTAATGAATAAGAATGACTGTAGTACACACATCAGGAACAACATAATACCCTTGCCCCATCTCTGACCCCTGGTTTATCCACATCTCACTACTCTGCACCATAGCACCTCTAAGATACTTAACTTTCCACATTCAGGCTACTGACAAACTGATGTTGCCTATGGAGCACCAGATAACCCAGATACCACTCAAACTCGGGCCGGGCAGAGGTCACAATTTCCTCAAAGGCATGACAGATTTGGGGAAAAAAACTAGCACTCCCCAGATTAGACTCTAACAGTAGACTTTTCTGAAGAAATAAAGTCACCAGTTTGTGCTGCATGGCTAAAACTATCCACTAACTTGCCTTGCTAGGGCTTTTGAACCAAACAGATATACTTTCAAATCCTGACTTACTAGCCACTTACTAGCTGTGTGATACAAGGTCACTTAACCTACTTGGGCTTCAGTTTGTTCATGAATTAACAAAACTTCTTTGCAGAGTCTCTATAATAATTAGATGGAGACTGTGTACTCTAACAGTATTACACTGCTGTAGGGTCTGTCCAGAAGAAACTCTTCCAGGAATATGGGACACAGGGCTTCTTTAGTCAAACACTGATCACCTTTAGAAGGTATTAGAACCAGAAGATGGGGCCCTGTGATGCTGAGAAGGCTTGTTTTATTTTATCTGGTTAAACTTCTTGGCTGTATTTCTAGTATTCTGATTCTTAATCATCATAATATTTATAATAATAATATCTTATCATCTATTGAAAGCATGTATTATATATCAAGGTGACTTGAACATAAGCACTGTGATACTGTGACAGTCAATCTCATAACTGAGATGGCTACTAAATGGCTAACAGGCAGGTAGCATAAACAGTGTGGATACACCACACAAAGGGTTAATTCATATCCCAGGTGGGACAATGCTAGATTTCATGAGGCTACTCAGAATGGTATGTAATTTAGAATGGCATGCAATTTAAAACTTATGAATTGTTTATTTCTGGAACTTTTCCATTAATCATTTTAATGTTTTAAAAAAGATTTTATTTATTCATTTTTTAGAAAAGAAGGGAGGGAGAAAGAGAGGGTGAGAAACATCAGTGTGTGGTTGTCTCTGGCCCACAACCCTGGCATGTGTCCTGGCTGGCAACTGAACTTCAATCCCTTGGTTCCCAGGCTAGTGCTCCATCCACTGAGCCACACCAGCCAGGGTCCATTTAATCTTTTTGAAACAGTTGATCATAGGTAACTGAAAGTGCAGAGAGCAAAACTGCAGATAAGGGGAGACTACTGCAAACATAAACATGTATTTTATTTATTTAGTTGTATTTATTTATTTATTAAGATTTTATTTATTATTTCCAAAGAGAGGGGAAGAGAGCAAGAACATCAATGGATGGTTGCGTTTCACCTGCCTCCAGCTACAGACCTGGCTGGAGACCTAGCTTGCAACCTGGTTATGTGCCCTGGCTGATAATCGAACCACTGACCTTTGGGTTCACAGGCCGGCGCCTATCCACTGAGCCACCAGCCAGGGCAAACATATATTTTATTTTTAACTTAACTATTTAAGTGTCAATTATTTGAAAAAGTAAGAAGGGGGAAAATGAGATGAATGTAATATAACAACAATAAAAAATAAATTAAAAAATATATACATGATAAACAATTCTTTTTTTTTTATTTTTAATTTATTATTTTTAGAGAGGAGTGAAGGGAGAGGGGCAGAGAGGGAGAGAAACATCGCTGTATGGTTGCCTTTCACCTGCCTCCAGTTACAGACCTGGCTGGAGATCTGGCTTGCAACCTGGTTATGTGCCCTGGCTGGGGAACTGAACCAGCGACCTTTGGGTTCGCAGGCCAGCACCTTATCCACTGTGTCACCAGCCAGGGCGATAAACAGTTCTTTAAACATGTAATTCTGACTCCCAGAAATAAAAGGTTTATTTCTGGTCAAAGAAATAAAAATAAATAAAAGTGTGTTTCAGAGTGCTCTCCCTCTTGGAAGCATGCAGCACCTTTCCCTTTCTCCTCTTCTTCCACCGGATGTGTTACCTTGCCCTATGCTCCAAGGGCCCTTTCTTCTGTCTCTGTAAATTGTTTCCTTAGCCTATGCAGCCCAGCTGGCTCACTTCTACCACCTCTGTAACTTTCTAAATAAACTTTCTCCTATAATTAAAAAAAAAAAAAAGTAATTTTCAGATATATTTAACTCCTAAATACTCAAACACATATTTAGAAGAACAAAGCCATTCTCCTATAAAATACCATTATTACACTTAAGCAATTAAACACTGATGTAATACAATTATCTAATACATAGCCTCAAACTGTCCCAATAGTTTGTCCTTAACAGTTTAATCTTCCAAGCACAGGTTTCAATCATGGATCACGCATTACCTTTGGTTATCATGCCTCTTTAGTCTCCTTTAATCTAGAACAGTTCTTTGACATTTTTAAAAGTTTTAAACAGCATTAAAGTTGGAGAATTTAAGGGAGTTTTCTTTTTAAGGAAATTTTATTTACTTTTAGAGAGAAGGTAAAGGAAGAAGACAGACAAAGAGGAACATTGATATGCAAAAGATATATCAATTGGTTTCCTCTCACACACCTCCAACTGGGGACCCAGCCACAACCCAGGCATGTACCCTGACTAGGAATTGAACTGGCAACCTTTCAGTTCACAGGCTGGTGCTCAATCTACAGAGCCACACCAGCCAGGGCTAAGCAAGTTTTCTTATTGCACATTTCAGAATCTGAATTTGTTTGGGTTGTTTCTCAAACCAAACATTAGATTCAGACTTAAAAACTGTCAACATACAACACAGATTATATGGTACAGTTCTCACTGTTTCACAGCAGGAGACAGTTTGATCACTTGGTTAAGGAAGTATCCACCAGATTTTTGCTAGCCATGTTCTCAAATGGTCGAAGGGCCTTAAGCCCATATGGGGGCATGCTATGTCCTCCTGTGTTATAATTTCTGTCCACCCTGTTAGAAAACAACCTAATATCCTCCTTGAGATGGCAGAGGTCCAGTCAGGAGTAATGAGCTCACAGCAACGTTTATAAAAACTCTGTATGAAATTCTCCTATAGCTCAGTACTTCACTGTCAGATATAGCACAGACTACCCATGTTAGAAGACTGCTGAGAAGGCTTTGTTGATCTCTGCCCTGTGATGATACAGGGATCAACAAAACCTCTTAGGAGAGCAACACCCATTCACAGATTAGACTTAATTCTTGGGAAGTTCCACTGCCACTCCTGGCCTCCTACTGGCCATATATAAAGAGCACCTCATTAGTCAATGAGTTCTGATGCCCACCCCCTTGAATTGGCAATATTAGGCACAGTCCAAAAATGTGTACTAGTGTTGTATGTTTAAATCTCCAGTTTATCTCTTTGCAGTGAGTTTAAACTCTATGCTGCTTCTTCTTCTTTTTAAAAAAAATTTTTTTATTTTTTAGAGAGGAAGGAAGGGAGAGAAACAATGTGTAGTTGCCTCTTGTGCGCCCCCAACTGGGGACCTGGCCAGCAACCCAGGCATGTGCCCTGACTGGGAATCAAACTGGCAACTCTTTGGTTTGCACGCTGGTGCTCAATCCACTGAGTCACATCAGCTAGGGCAAACTCTGTACTTATCAACTATCGTCTTCAATAATCCCTAATCTTTATGAAAGACCAAGACCTAGTGGCCACAACATCACATTAAGTAATTATTTTCTTTAAACATTATGCTTTCATCTAGTGCAAGAATCACAGGTAGATGACACAAAACCAAATTGTGAGGGGCAGACTAACTTACCTTGTGTACCAATATAAGCATTCTTCTGCTTGTAGCCATCCATGAAACTGGCATTGATGTAATCTGTCTAATGACAAAAAAGGAACATCATTACAGCTGTGTGGAATATACCATTTGGGTGGGAAAATGTTATACTAGTAGGTAAATAAAACCCAGGCTATGGATAGTCTTTTCTTGTCAGGGGGGGGGGGGGAAGAGAAGCAAAAGGGTCAATTCAAAAGCTCACTTCCACAAATGGTGCTGAACAACTGGATATCCACATTCAAAAAAAAAAAAAAAAAAAAAAAAAGTAGTGGAGTATAATTGTTAGACTGGGGCTCTGGAGTCAAAGATATCTACGTTCATCTCTTGTTGAGTGCTCTGTCTCCAATACTTAGAACAGTGTTGGCATATATCATCAGCTCCTCTGTGAGAGGGTAAGGCAAGCTAGCTTTATTTTATTTGGAGATGGATAGGTAGATTCCCATTCCTTCTGTTGAAACCTGCCAATTTATTTTCTACCTTCAAAAAACATCCTGCATGTCTGATATATGCCAGCACTGTTCTATGTATTGGAGTCAGAGCACTCAACAAGAGAGATATACATAGATATCTCTGACTTCAGAGCCCCAGTCTAACAATTATACTTTACTAGTTCACCATATATATTATGATCACCTCAATAATACTGATGAATTTGCCCTCAGTCAGCCAGACTCTTAGCTAATGCTCCCACAGGAAAACCCTCTATAAGGATCCTTGATAGGAATTTAGTTTATTTGCTGAAAAATACTAGGGTCAAAAGAGAATGAAATCTAGGGTCTTGATCCATGCACCGTATACAAGGCAATGGTTTTCTAAAAACTCATCCCCTAGAAATAGGAGAGGGAATATAAAAATTCCTTATATGTGTCATGTTAAAATAAAAAGCACTATTAAAACTCCTTTACTTTGAACCTCAATCAATGATGGTTTTTGTTTTTGTTTTTTTAAAATTTATTTTAGAGAGGAAGAAAGAGTAAAGAGAGAAGAATCAATTTGCTGTTCCATTTACTTATGCATTCATTGGTTGATTCTTGAATATGCCCTGATGGGAAAATCAAATCTGTAACCTTGGTGTATGGGAACAATGAGCCCAATGCTATTTTTCTTTCTTTTTAATTTTTAATTTTATTTATTTATTTATTTTGCATTTATTTATTTATTTTAAAAATTTTATTGTTGTTGTATTACATCCATCGCCTTTTTGCTCCCCTCTGTCCCCCTCCCCACCCACCCATTCCCCCCAAAGTCAATCCCACCTGTTGTCCATGTCCATGGTTCCTTTATACTAGGTTCTTGTCTAAGCTGCTCCCCTTCTTTGCCTCTACCTCCCCCTCCCCCTTCCCCCGTTCCCCCTGACCACTGAATGCCTATTCCTTGTATTCATATACTTGGTTCTGTTTTGCTTATTGTTAGTTTTGTTCATTATTGTCCCGTAATGGGTGAGATCATATGATATTTGTCCATCACTGACTGGCTTATTTCACTAAGCATAATACTCTCCAGTTCCATCCATGTTGTTGCAAAGGGTACAAGTTCCTTCTTTCTTTCTGCTACATAGAATTCCATTGTGTAAATGTACCAAAGTTTTTTGATCCAATCATTCTTTTTAATTTTTTAAAAAATATTTTATTTATTATTTTTAGAGAGGGGGGAAAGGAGAGAGGCAGAGAGGGAGAGAGACATCAATGTATGGCTGCCTTTCACCTGGCTCCAGCTACACACCTGACTGGAGACCTGGTCTGCATCCTGGTTATGTGTCCTGGCTGGAATCAAACCAGCAACCTTGGGGTTCACAGGCCAGTGCCTTATCCACTGAGCCACCAGCCAGGGCTCTTTAATTAATTAATTAATTTATTTATTTTTAGAGAGAGGGGGAAGGAGAGAGAAAAAGGGAGAGAAACATCCATGCGTGGTTGCCTCTCACATGACGTCAACTGGGGACCTAGCCCAAAACCCAGGCATGTGCCCTGACTGGGAACAGAACTGGCGATCCTACAGTTTACAGGCCAATGTTCAATTCACTAAACCACACCAAGCCAGGTGTGACTGTTTTTTTAATGTGAATACAAGTCACCAGACATATCAGCATATCAGAAGGAAAAAGAAAAAAATGTAGTATCTTTCTAGTTATGGATCTCAAAATTGTGTTGGATACTGCGGTTGGATACTGATATTAAGGAGGACTTTAAAAAGGAATAAGTGAATAATTATGCTCTAGATGACGCATGAGGTACAGGATGAATGAAAAGAAAGAACTGTGCTGCCTGGCTGGTGTGGTTCAGTGGATTGAGCACCAACCTGCAATGCAAAAGGCTGCCAGTTTGATTCCGAGTCAGGGCACATGCCTGGGTTGTGGGCAGTCCCCAGTTGGCAGCATGCGAGGGGCAACCCATCAATGTTCCTAGAGCACTTTTCTGCCTATCTTTCTTTCTTCACTCTCTCTAAAAATAAATAAATAAAATCTTTAAAAAAAATAAAAGAAAGCAACAACTGTGCTAATGTTATGCTAGTAAGTTTCCTGGTTTAGAATAAATTTTCCAGTGACACCACCATGTACTTAAAAGGAAATAAGCCCTGGCTGGTGTGGCTCACTGGATTGAGTGCTGGCTTGGGAATGAATCAAACGGTCACCGGGTCAATTCCCAGTCAGGGCACATGCCCAGGTTGCAGGCCCGGACCTCCGCTGGACATGCACGAGAGGCAACCACGCATTGATATTTTTCTCTCTCCCTTCCCCTCTCTCTAAAAATAAATAAAACCTAAAAGAAAAAACAAAAAGAAATAAAAACTGGAAAACTCTTACACTGACTCAAAAAGTAGATCCAAATGACAACAAAAATACTGATGTTAAATGTCTAAATAACATTTCCACTATCTCTACTAATATATTATATGTGATTTTTAATATGCACAGATATGACCAAACTAATATATTAAATGATAAAATTATTTGACTATTTCATCCCTATCCCTAGATATTTATGTATGCACTAGTTGTCCAAAATTTTTTTCAGATTTTCTAAAAGGAAATATCAGAGGTATTTATAATCAGAGTTGCCTTGTAGTGATGCATAAACACTCACCAATATGGTGAAGGATATGACTGTGATTGTACAACTAAGGAGTAAAAGGAGAAATAATTGAACATTTATCAGGTACCTATGAAATACCAGACCTTGTGCTATCAGCATTTACATAAAGCATTTCATTTAACTTCTACTTAATACTTGGAGATGGGCATATAGGGACTTGCCTATGGTAATAATAGACTAGTATGTAACAACATTAAAACCCAAACAGTGTCTCTCTGGCTTACAATCCTTATTTTTTTTAACTACAGTATTAGTAAGCTTCACTTTGTAAGAGGCTTAAATTGCTCCCAGTGGTCCTCAGAAGATGGCATTTATCTGTTTACCTGAGTGTGGCTACTTCGTTTGATCAGCTTCACTCTTGTTTGGTCCAGGCAGGGTACATCCCCATAGCGGTTCTTCTCCAGGTTTCCTGGAGACCTGAAGAAAATAAAACAAGTAAAATAAAAAGAAAGAAAAGTGGGGGCAGTACGTACGTGTGCTATGTACAACGCCTGACAGTGCGAAGGTGGGTACATAGAGCTTTTCATTTTCTATCATTTAATATTTTTAATAAGTATGTATTACTATGAAAATATTTCCATTCAAAAAGAAAAAGAGAGCCCTGGTTGGTGTGGCTCAGTGGATTAAGCAACAGCCTGTGAACCAAAGGATCACCAGTTTGATTCCTGGTCGAGGCACATGCCTGGGTTGTGGGCAAGGTTCCTGGTTGGGGGCGCTCGAGAGGAGACCGTATATATGTTGATGTTTCTCTTCCTCTCTTTCGCTCTCCTTTCCCCTCTCTCTAAAAATAAATAAAATCTTTAAAAAGAAAAACAATAAAAAGAAATAGAGGTACAGTACCAAAATAAATCTAACTGCACATAAAATTTTCTACTATTCACTTCCCAAAAGACATTAAAAATAAATTTCTTAAGTTCCAGTTTAATGTGCTAGGTTGAAACACATGTTTGACATCACTCCATCCAGCAGCCTCATTAACATAAAAAATGAACAAATCAGTACAAATTTATAAGTGACAACAGAGACATAAGTGGACTAAGAGAATTAAACCTACTTGGGCAGGGAAAAATCAGAAAAATTCTGGCTAACTTGGCCAATTACAGAACTCACAGAGGTATCTACAGAAGGACAAACTGACTCACCCCTAGAAATCCCACACTCTGGGAGGTAAGGCAAGGCACAAGGTTAAAACAGAGAAATAAATAAAACTCTCAAGGACAGTGAGAATACCCTGCCCCATTCTCCTGGTCCTACCCTGTCTTAGACTCCTATCCAGGCTTACACCCTACCAGGCAAAAAGAGTAGAAAAGTGGGTAGCCCTACATAAAAGAATTGTCATTGGACATAAGCCATAACCAGCTTGCTGGTCATTTGTATTTGAAGCTCATTCATACTAACAGTGGTTCCAAGCAGCTTTTAAGGACCCCACTACTAAGTGTGAACTAACAGCCAAGAATCTCCAGATAATTAAGGAAAGCCCATAACACAAAGGAGACCAATTCAAATACTCAGGGGTAAAAGCACAAAAGAGAGTTAATCAAGGCCATAATTAAAAGACTATAATTGATAATCTCAAGGAGAAAAAGATACTGCACTATGAAATAAGATTAGGGATACTATAAAAAAGGAACAGAGAAGAAAAGTCTTTAGAAATAATTATATCCAAAGTAAGAATTTTAATAGAAAAAATAAAGAAAAAGCTGAGGAAATTTCCTAGAATATAGATATGGAAAATAAGAGAATCATTCTAGATAGGACTTGACAAACTTTGGCCTGGTTACCTGGCTTTTCTGTTGTTTTTTTTTTTAAGATTGGATTTATTATTTTTAGAGAGAGGAAAAGGGAAAAAGGCAGAGAGGGAGAGAGACATCAATGTATAGCTGCCTTTCACCTGCCCCCAGCTGTGGATCTGGCTGGAGATCTAGCTTGCAACCTGGTTATGGGCCCTGGTTGGGAATCAAACCAGTGACCCAGGCCCGCTCCTTATCCACTGTGCTACCAGCCAGGGCTTGGTTACCTGGCTTTATACGTAAAAGTGTTACCAGAACAGTCAAGACTGCCTGTTTAGCACTGTCCGTGACTGCTTTCACATTACAATGGCAGAGTTGAGAACTTGCAACAAAGACTGTAAAGGCACATAAGCCTAAGGATTTACCATTTTTCATTTAAGAAAAAGTCTGTCAATCCCACCTCTAAGAAATTCAACCAGAGTGATCTTTGGGACCATCCCAAAGATAAGGAACGGACATAATACAAGGAAAGAAATAGTGAAAAAAAAAGGTTACAGAAAGCCCTTGAAGTAAAGAACACAGCCTTCAAAGTAAAAAATCTATCAAGCACCTAACAAAATAAATGAGAAATAGGACCCACACCAAGGCATATCATTGTGACATTTTAAAACAACTCAGCATAATAAAATATAAGGTCAGGAACATAAAACACTGAAAGCAAATTAAAGAATAAGAACAATAATTCCAAAACAAAAAATGGAATTAGTAAGATTTTATATGTTTTATGCCGTAAGTGCTCACTTAACTCTGCAGTAAAACAAAAAATAGTCATAGTAACGTAAACATTGACTTTTTATTTACTTACTTTTAAAAATTTTATTAATTTTTAAAAATATTTTATTTATTATTTTTAGAGAGCGGGGAAGGAAGCGAGGCAGAGAAGGAGAGAGACATCAATGTACGGTTGCCTTTCACCTGCCTCCAGCTATGGACCTGGCTGAAGACCTGGCTTGCAAAAGTTGTTATGTGCACTGGCTGGGGAATCGAACCAGTGACCTTTGGGTTTGCAGGCCGGTGCTTTACCCACTGTGCCACCAGCTAGGGCTAAATACTGACTTTATAAAATATTGTGACATATACTGGGAAAATAGTCAAAAGGGAACTGGAGACAGTGTAAGAGGTAAATGCTTTTCAACCATAAAAATTAATGCAAGTATTTATTTTAAGCATTTTATTTAGACCTATGGAAGACATACCAGAAGAAAGAGCTACAAGAGTTGAAAATGGATGACTAGGGGGGTGAAGCTGAGGTTAAGGAAGGAGATTGCTGTTTGTCACTGCTTTTTTTCTTTGGCACTAATTTGAAAAATACTATTTGCATACATATTGATTAAAAGCAAAAGAATTCATTAGAAAGACTACCAAGATAAAACAATATTTTATACAGTTCATGGGTGCAAACATATATGGGACAGTATAAACACAATGGACTGGAAAGAAACATGCCATATCCTTATTAGGGGCTGCTTCTGGGAGTGAGAACTTATGGTGAGGATTAGGAGACATTTCACTTCCACAATACTTTCTTGCATGTAATAAAAAAGATAAATGTGAAAAAATATTAAATATTGTCAGTAGTGATTCTAGTGATGGGAACATAGTTGTTTGTCACATTATACTATAAGTCTCTGTATTTTTTTAATACCCTCTTCCCACAGAAAAATTTCAAAGAAAACTCAACAGAGGAAGGATACTCTCCAATCAACCTAAACCTTGTATCTTACACAGAAAGTAATGGAGTGAAGACTTAAATGTAAAACATAAGACTATAATACTTTTAGAAAAGAAAAAACAACAGTAGAAAATCTTTGGAATCTAGGGCTAGGCTAAATGTTCTTAAACTTGGTGCCAGGAGCATGATGATGTATAAAAGGAAAAACTGAGTAAAAGAACTTTCATCATTGGCCCTGGCTGGTAGCACAGTGGATAAGGTGCCGGCCTGTGAACCCAGAGGTCGCAGGTTCGATTCCCCAGCCAGGGCACATAACAAGGTTGCAAAACAGGTCTCCAGTCAGATCTGTGGCTGGAGGCAGGTGAAAGGCAACCATACATTGATGCCTCTCTCTCTCTCTGCCTCTCTCTCTTCCCCTCTTTCTGAAAATAATTAAATAAAATCTAAAAAAAAAGAAAGAAACAACTTAAAAAAAAAAACTTTTATCAAGGGCCCTGGCTGGTGGCACAGTGGATAAGGTGCCGCCAGCCTGCACACCTAAAGGTCGCTGGTTTGACTCCAAGCCAGGGCACATAACCAGGTTGCAAGCCAGGTCTCCAGCCAGGTCTATAGCTGAAGGCAGGTGAAAGGCAACCATACATTGATGTTTCTCTCCCTCTCTGCCTCTCTCCCTTCCCCTCTCTCTGAAAATAATACATAAAATCTTAAAAAGAAAAGAACTTTCATCAAAATAAAAACTTTTGTTTTGCAAGAGACCCTGTTAAAGCATGAAAAGACAAGCTACAAATTGGAAGAAAATATTCCCAAAATATGTACCTAACAAAGAATCAATATCTAGAATAAAGAACGCTCAAATTGCAATAATTTTTCAAAAATGCAAATATAAAATAGGCAAAAGAAGGGGGGAAATAAAACAGGCAAAATATATGAAAAGACATTTTACAATAAAAGAATATACAGATGGTAAATAATTACATGAAGAGATGTTCCTTAGCGATAAGGAAATGTAAATTAAAACCACAATGAGATATTGTTACACATGTATCAGAAGAGCTAAGATAAAAAACTGTGACACTGAATGGTTATGAGGATGCAAAGAAAATGAATCACTCATACATTGCTGGTAGGTATGCAGAATGATACAGCAACTCTGGAAAATAGCTAGGCAGGTCCTCACAAATCTAAACATATAATTACCATATGACCAGCAATTGCACTGCTGGACATTTATCTCAGAGAAATGAAAACTTATGTTTACACAAAACCTAGACACAAACATTCATAGCAGCTTTAATTGTAATAATCAGAAACTGAAAACAACCTAGATGTCCTTCAATAGGTTAATGATTAAACTAAAGAAAAAAGAAAAACTGCTCAGCAGTCAAAAAGAACCAACTATTAAAATACATGACAAAGACTACTTTCAGGGATCATTTCTATAGTTTGTAAAATACATGACAATTTCAGTGAATCTCTAGTAAATTGTACTGAATTAAAATAGGTAATTCACTTACGTAATAAATTTAAAGTTTTTTTTGTTTTATTGTTGTTGTATTACATTTATCCCATTCCCGCTCCAGCCCCCACTCTCCCCTTCCCCCCCACCCCCATTCTTACCCCCTCCTACAGTCAATCCCATATGTTGTCCATGTTCATGGGTCACCTTGACTAAACTGTTCCCCTATAGTAACATTCTTAAAATTATAAAATTAAAAGTAATGGAGAATAGATTAGAGATTGCAAGGGTTAGGGATGGTGAGGAGTGGGACAGAGGAATGTAGTAATAGGATTTTCCTGTATCTTTTCTGGTGGTGATGAACACACAAACCTAAAGTGTATGATAAAAATTACATAGAACACACACACACACACACACACACACACACACACATGCACACCCCATGAGAAGAGCTGAATAAAGCTGTAAGATTATATCAATGTTAGGATCTGGTTGCAACATTTTGCTATACTTTTAGAAGCTGTTACCATAGAAAAATTGTGGAAAAATTGTGATCTCCTTGTATCTTTTCCTACAACCACATGTCAATCTACAATTATTTCATAATAAGAAGTTAAGTTAAAAAAAATGTTTTAAAAAAAATGGTGTGTAAGAGACTCTGGTTTCTGTGGCTCAATGGATTGAGCCCCAGTCTGTGAACCTAAAGGTCAATGGTTTGATTCCTGGGTTGCAGGGTATGTGCCCTGGATGTAGGCCTGGCATGTGAGAGGCAACCAATCAACGTCTCTCTCCCTTCCCGTCTCTCTAAAAATAAGTAAATAAGTGAGTAAATGGGGGACAGGGCTGTGTAAGGGGAAGCAAAAGGGAGAGAAAGTCTCTGGGCTCATGAGCATCCTGGACAACAGTGAGTACCTTGCCACCTACTTCATAAGCTAAAATTCCAAGGCAGAGTTTGTTCTGTAAGCAGCTCTAACTGGAACTTGATAAAAGACAGAGGCCTGGAGCTGATGGAGGCTCTGTGTTCTAGCTCCTAACATAGGGTGCTCAGAGGTAAGATTAGGATGTCATTCCATAGGTCTGGGATGTGTTCTTTTATTGTAACCTAACAGTTGGTTTGAATGATGCCAAGAGAATTCAAACCTGCTTTTTTAATGGGGAATGGGGCATCATAGAAATGACATCTCAAGGCCCCCGTAGCAGAAGCTGCCGGAGGAAGTCAAGAATCTCCAGGGCAAGTGTGGATCTTCTTGGAGTGGCCCAGAGCTCCTCCCTGCTTCATAATACACCCCTGATTCAAAACTACAAGGGAAAAAAAACTCGCTGGGATACATATCAGGGTTTTGAACTGTTACAGAAGAAACAAGAGCTATGTGGGAGAAAAGAATACTTCCCCTACTTGATATAGGCTCTGCTTTCTCTTTTTCTTCTCTTACTTTCCTTTGCATTGTTGGTCTACTTACTGACTTTTTTTCTCAGTTGCTTCTCTCTTATTTCCTTCACCTGTTTCCTAACTCATTATTTCCCTTTTCCTTTTGCTAAAAGGCTCTTTTCCTGTATCTTCTTTACAGTACACTGACTAAGCAGTATAGGAATTAGAATGGGGAAGAGGTACTAAAAGAATAATGAATTCTTCAAATGTTTAAGCTAAACGCATAGGTGGATATCAAAGTCTAACATCACAGGAAAGCTTAAGTGCAGAAGAGGAAAAGAACTTGTGAAGTCACAAGGCGCATTTTTGGCTAAGCTGGC
The DNA here is from genome assembly GCA_004026585.1 of Noctilio leporinus. Lineage (NCBI taxonomy): Eukaryota > Metazoa > Chordata > Mammalia > Chiroptera > Noctilionidae > Noctilio > Noctilio leporinus. Next base: position 30,970 of record PVIW01007368.1, on the reverse strand, counting down.
ATGTAAGCCTGGGACCCAATGGGAATAGCTTCCTTGATTTTCAACACAGAGCTTGACTTGGAGAGAGAAAAATTTCTGCTGCAGCCCACAAAAGCATGTTAACATAAATGAGAGCAACAGTGAAAGAAATGACCAATAATACTTATCAAGTAGCTATGAACCAGTTATAAACTAACCAGGTGGTTTTGTCATACAGTCTGGATTAAAGGAAAAGCTTATGAGGCTAAATTCCTAAGACACAACTCTTCTCTCTCATTGCGAATTGTTTTGTTTTTCTCTTTTTGGAGGCCAATTATAGTCCCTTACTGCTCTTGCCAACCCTGACACCAACACAAACTACGTTTTTTCATGATTCTAAATCTCAAATTTGCAAAGTACTACTGAAGACGGGCATCCCAGAGTAGTAAATGAAGAAAAATATAAAGAGATCAAAGAAAATACAGGATTGCAGCTTTCTATATTTCTTGTTTTTTTAAAAAAGCTTTATTGTTGTTAAAATATATTTTGCTGGGAGATATTTCAACTAATTTGTCTTTCTTGGAAACCAGGTGCTTAGAGAAACAGGTTAACTGTAAGGTCTGTTGCTGATGCCCTTAGAGTCACAATAGTAGAGAATTTCTGAGGCTGGGTTCCCTGAGATACAATTTGTACTAATTGGAAGTGTTTCTGTCAGAACCAGCGGCATTTCCTCACTAACTAGGGATTATTTCTCTGCCTTCACAAAGCATTGTAGAACATATGCCTGGCTGTAGATCTGGAGCTATTAGAGATCACCTCAAGATTTTTTTAAATGAATTTTTGAATCCTCACATAGAAGTGGAAAAACTCAAGGTGCTATATTCTGTCCATGTATCAGTGCATTAGGGTTTTTGCTTGATGTGCTGCTTGAAAGCAAAGAATGGAGACCGATGAGACAGAATGAAAAACTGAGCATTGGATGTGTAGGCTTGTTATCCATGGAGCACATTATGAGGCTGCTGTTAAGGTAACCAGAAATCAGGTACAAGGAACAAAGAAATACCACAAAATACCACAAATGAAAGCCCTGGCTGGTGGCACAGTGGATAAGGTGCCAGCCTGTGAACCCAAAGGTTGCTGGTTTGACTCCAAGCCAGGGCACATAACCAGGTTGGAAGCCAGGTCTTCAGCCAGGTGCGAAGCTGGAGGCAGGTGAAAGGCAACCATACATTGATGTTTCTCTCCCTCTCTTCCTCTCTCCCTTCCCCTCTCTCTAAAAATAATAAATAAAATCTTTTTAAAAAGTGACTTAAAAAAAAAAAGAGAGAAAGAAATACCACAAATGAGAGGAAGCTCAGAGACTAGGTTGATCTTTTCCAGTGCATGAAACCGGAAATGTCCAGTTATAACTTGTTATTAGATAAAGGTAAAAGATATCAAACAGGAATTTAGAATTACAAGTATGTAGTGCTCGCTTCGGCAGCACATATACTAAAATTAGAATTACAAGTATATAATATGTACAGCTATGAGTTTCATAAAATCAGTTCTTTGCTAGAAAACAGTGGGGAGTATTTTGTTGTAATGTGATTATATAAACTTACTTTGATTTAATATGGCATCTAGAGATGTGGCTGCAGTTTCCTGAGGGAAGATTCCAAGTATCTTTCCTTTTGAGCATATTTAGAAGAGATACTCATGTGGAAATAGATCCAACTAGTTGTTTACCTTAAATTCAACTATTATTAAAACTCCTAGCTCCCTTCCCCTTCTTGCCAAGAAGCCGTAATATATATTGACTTAAGAATGTCTAACCCTATAGACAATTTTTATAAGAATCTGAGCCAAAACTGACAATTGCTGGGAAGCAGTATCTCAAATACTCCCCATGAATTACTTTGAAGGCACCTGCACAATTCCCTCAGAAAGTAATGCTATACTGTAAACACTAGAGAGAAACTGTGTAAATGAAAGGACCAGCGATCACACTAAGGCCAGTAAAAAAGAACCTATACTTCTGTGTTTTTTCCTAAAAATACCTGTATTGCAGGAAACTATTAATTTTTAAAACTGTGTCCATTATTACAGGGTTTCCCTTTTGTTACCAAAGATCATCAGAAATTTCAGAGCATGGAATGTTGACAACAAGCACCAAAGTAGGAGGTACCTCTTTCTGGAGGAAAGACTCTTATCACCTAAGTGAGAGTGATGCCTCCTAACACAGGCCCTGAAGTATAGAAGGAGCTGTTGCCAGCACATGCCAGAGCATGGTGGTTGGCCCCACCCTTCCTACTTACATGGAACAATGGAAAGTGCCAACAGGGTTCTCACGACGAATGTCTTCATACTCCTCATATATCCCCTGCTTTTGCCTGGTGCTAACATAATTCATCAACTCTTGGATGGTCATGGCATGGGGACCTGGAACATGCACTGAGTCTAAAGCAGGAGGGAGGGAGAGCAGGATGATCTCATCGAAGGGATCCGGGTGGCCATTCATCTGGGGTAGAAATTGAAAATTCCAAGTGGCGAGGTCCATTTTGACGTACCCACCCAGGTTTTCTGGAAGGCACTCTCTGGGCAGGTGCTGGGTAACCTCAGATGTCTTTAATATCTGAATCTGGAAGGCCAGAAATAACCACATGAGTATGTGCGGGGGGAAAAGACAGATGGTGAGATAAAGAATAGAAGTGCTTCAGAGGTTTAAAGTACAGCACAGGAAGTGTAGTCAATATATTGTAATAGTTTTGTATGATGTCAGATGGGTACTTGAAATATTGGGGGGGGGGTCACACTGTAAATTATGATTGTCTAACCACTATTCTGTACACCTAGAACTAAGAAAAATTATATTAGGTTTGGAGAATAGGATAAGATTGGCCTGAAATACTTGATACAGTTGTAAAAGTGGACAGTACTTCATCTGCCTAGAATTGAAGTCCTATGAATTTCCCAGAAAATTCCCAGAATGTGTATCAAATTCACTCCTGGAATTAGGGGCTCTGTTATACACCTTGGAAAGAAAGATATAGTGAACAAAGGTATTATTTTATACTATTAGCAAGGCTTTCCAGTAACATATAAATGTGGGTAATGCATCTTTGACTACCAAGAATGCATAAGTAGTGGTTATTTTTGACAACTTTATACTACTCCCCTTAGTTTTTACTTTACTTATAGATTGATATGGATGTTCTCAAACACAGCTTTCTATGAAAGACAAGACCAGCCACCCAAATGCAGAGTGGTCCAGGAAAAATGCTAGAGAATTAATCGTAATACCTGATTCTGCTCTCTGCTGGGACACAACCATACTGGACCACATTAATCTAGTTAGTTGTTCTTGAAATCCATGTGGAATGAAGATGTTGTTCTTTCTTGCTGTTGCCTCTTTCTGGAATACCCTGTTTCCTTCCTTGGCCTCTTTAAGGGCAGTTTATGTGCCATGTGAAGCTGTCTGCCCAGGCAATGTTCTCCTCCACGCTCCTGCAGAACCACGGTCCTCTGCACCTGTCTATTTGTGTCCCCTATCACAACCATGAGCATCTCCAGGGCCCAGAGCCTGGACTGTAAAGGTGCTCAATATATTTTGAGTTTATACAAGCATTTACGCTTGTATACATTAAGTGCAAGAACTTGCCTAAGGAGTCTTCAAAGAGTTATCTTAGGAAAAGATCTCCGCTACTAAGTCACTAGGTCCCTAAGCAGTTCCACAGAACCAAATATCTTGTTTACCCTTAAGTCACTTCAGCTATAAAGATCTGTTTTGTTATTGTTTATATAGCCTGGCAATCCTTTACTACAAAAATCTCTGTTATTTCACACCTTTATTATCTTATCCTATTGTTCAATGTTTCATATGCCCTTTCTTTCAAGGGTAGAAATGAATGAGTGAATAGGTCAAACCATAATCTTTTAGTCTTGGAACAGTCAGGGGATAACAATTAAGATAATTTTAGATAACATTTCTGAAGTTAAGAAGCAACAAGCTGTTTTAAAAGAAAATGCCAGGAATATAAGTAGAGACATAGTGAGAGACTCTCCTCTGCCTCCCATGGTGGTCAAAGGACTGAGTGGTATTTCCAATTGAACAAATTCAAATACCAGTTCAACCAATGCAATTATATTACATGTTGTTAAATATTAAAGGTCTGTATAGCACTAGGCTACATTTTGGTAGTAGCTATCACTAACATACCCATGGGACATGAAAAAGAACAAAGCAGAGGAGACACATGAAGGCACTGACAGAAACAGAAAAGTGCTCCAGCAGACAAGACAGCAGGATGTTTTTTGAAGGTAGAAAATAAATTGGCAGGTTTCAACAGAAGAAATGGGAATCTACCTATCCACCTCCAAATAAAATAAAGCTAGCTTGCCTTACCCTCTCACGGACTTTGTCCTTCAGGAGGAGGCTGATGATGGAGTAGGGCACTCGAAACCATATGGGTGCTCCCACAATCAGCACTTTCTTCAACCGAGCTGGAAATGCCCCCTGTGGAGAACACAGAAAAGGATTTCAAGATACCAACCAGGGTACTGCAACGAGCCTAATGGACCCTGTGAGAGCCTAATGGACCCTGTGACTATTCATGCTTAAAGTTTAAGTTCTGTGCTTCTCTCCATTCTTACCCAGCAGGGCAAGTCTGCAGCCTGATTCATGTTTCACTTGAGTAGCTGAAGAAAAAGTGATTTAAAAGAAATTAAAAGCTGATTACCTTTCAAAGTAATGACGTTATGCTCTTGTAGACATAAGCTTTATGGATCAAAAACTATTCTGACCTTTCTTATTAGCACACGATAGAGGCGCTCCCAAAACTTATTTATTAAAAACCCCTGGCTGGTGGCACAGTAGATAAGGAGCCGCCAGCCTGCAAACCCAAAGGTCACTGGTTCGATTCCCCAGCCAGGGCACATAACCAGGTTGCAAGCCAGGTCTCCAGCCAGGTCTTTAGCCAGGTACACAGCCAGGTCCCCAGCTGGAGGCAAGTGAAAGGCAACCATATATTGATGCTTCTTTCCCTTTCTTCCTTCCTCCCTGCTCTTCTCTCTGGAAATAATGAATATAAAAAAAAAAAAAAAAAAAAAGAAAGAAAGAAAGAAAGAAAAAAGAAACATCTATATTTCCGCAAAATGATAAATAGAAAGTGGAAGCCATAACCTCTGCTTTCAGGGCAAAGAGATACAGACTTAGACCTAGTTCTGTAAAATGACTTTTTGGCACACACATACTGCCCATGAGACTGTAACTTAGCAACGTCTTCTATCAAGGCATCCGGCATTGTATGTCCTTAAAAATGTGTGTACCCTCTGAACGGGCAATTGCATTTCTGAGAATTGATTCTAAGGAATAATGAGGAACACAAAGATTAATAAATAAAAACATTTACTACACTTTTGTTTTTTAATTATTTTAATTATCACTTAAGAATATGTTTATTGATTTTTTTAGAAAGAGAAACATCAATGTGAGAAAAAACATCAATTGACACCCCTCCATATGCCTCATCTGGGGAACACACCCACAACCTAGGTATGTAACCCAACTGGGAAAGGAACCCACAACATTCTGGTGCTTGCAAACAATGTCTGTAAGCCAGCACTCAATCCACTGAGCCACACCAGCCAAGGCTGTAATAGTATTTTAAATAGTAAAACATAAATATGAAAAAATAAGCCACTCTTGTGATAATAATAAGCATAAAAGTATAATGGTAAACATATGACTTACAATAGCATTTGTGCATACACACACCACTCACACTCCCCATCTGTTCATCTCTCTCCCTTTCCCTATAACTCACTGGTCTTTGAAAAAAGATGATTTATCCTTTGTGTATGCTATGTTTTTATAAATATATGTACATATTTTTTAACTTAGAAACAAAAAAAAGCATGTAAGATAAATAATTTAAAAACTTTATTGAACTCTGGCTGGTATAGCTCAATGGACTGAGTGCCAGACTGCGAACCAAAGGGTTGCTGGTTCCATTCCCAGGCAGGGCACATGCCTGGATTGTGGGCCAGGTACCTAGTTGGGTGTGCATGAGAGGCAACTACACACTGATGTTTCCCTCCCTCTTTCTTCCTTCCTTCCCTTCTCTCTAAAAATAAAATTCTTTAAAAAATTAAAATAAAAAAAAAACCTTATTGAAAGACAACAAAAAGATTTTTCTTTTAAAAATCACCAAAAAAGATTTACTCAGGAAAAAGAAAGGATTGCAATTCAGAACCTAGAGACTTAGGGAACTAGGCACAAAATCAGTCCAAAAAGACTTAAAAAGCTTTGTATTTCTGAATGGAGAGGATACTACTGTAAAGACATCAATCCTCCCTAGATTAATTGATTCATTACATTCAAATTAAATCCCAGAGTGTTTTATTTCATAAAACTTGGCTAAATGACTCTAAAATTCATCTAAAGATGACAAGATTTAAAAATTTTTTCTTATTTAGGTTTATAAATTTGAAAAAGTTACCTCTAGGGAATGGTGGTGGAGAGGCTAAGGGAGGAGAGTCAGAGACTTTACTTTGACTTGCTTTTATAATTAAAATAACTAGTTGTAAACTTCATTTTAAGTATGCATTATATATATATGTCTATGATATATATATTTATATATCATAGAAACTTAAAAGTATGAAAGTGTATATAAAAGAATACCTGTGAAACAGTTAAAACAATTTAGAAATAAAAGATAATGAGAAAGCTTGTCCTACAAGATATTAAAACTTTATTATAAGCTTAAATACAATAAATAAAACAGTGCATATATTAGCCTACATGGCTAGATAAACAGAACAGAACAGGGAGTCCAGAAATAGAAACACCAACCATATGGGAATCTAGTATAAGATAAAGGTTTTATCCCAAATGAGTAGGAAAAAATTATTAATTAGTGAAAGTTGGCAATATAGCTTCTTGATAGCAAACTATTTTACCTATGTTATGTATCAAATATATTAAATATACTACATATAGGCTATAAAAATTACAATGAAAAATAAAGAAAACAGTATGGCAATAGACACCACAAAGTTGAACAAATTATACACTGCAGAAAATGCTGGTAACACATACTTAATAACATCCCTTTAAAAAACTTTTTTACATTTCCTGGCTAGTGGCACAGTGGATAAGGGGCTGGCCTGTGAACCCAAAGGTCATTGGTTCGATTCCCAGCCAGGGCAACATAACCAGGTTGCAAGCCAGGTCTCCAGCCAGGTCTATAGCTGGAGGCAGGTGATAAGCAACCACACATTGATGTCTCTCTCCCTCTCTGCATCTCTCCCTCTATCTTTTCTTTTCTCTCTAAAAATAATAAATATATTTTTAAAAATTAAAAAAATAATAATAAAAATAAAATTTTTTTTACAAATGTTTATCACTTTTAAAGAGAGAGGAAGGGAGGGAAAGTGAGAGAGAAACATCAATTGGTTGGTTGGCTCCAGTTTGAACTCTTCACCGTAGATGAAACCCACAACTTTTGGTGAATGGAAGAACACCTCAAACAACTGAACCACAATAGCAAGGGCCTTCATGATGTTCTTAATAACAAGACTTTTAAATCAGGAAGAGAAATACTTTAGTAGAAAAATGGGTAAAGCACACAAAAAGACATTTTTAAAAATAAATAATTAGCACTGACTGGTATGGCTCAGTGGATTAAGTGCTGGACTGCAAACCTAAAGGTCACAGGTTCAATTTCAGGGCATGTGTCTTGGTTGTGCGCCATGTCCCCAGTTACGAACATGCGAGAAGCAACCAATTGATGTTTCTCTCCCTCTTTCTCCTTCCTTTCCCTTCTCTCTTAAAACAAATAAATGAAATCTTTTTAAAAAAACATGAGTATGAATTAAATCCAAATAATAAATCAATGTGGATGAGACTGGTGAAAAAAATGTGTTGATGGAGTATAAATCTGAACTAAGTTTTGAGAGGGTTTTCCAGCAACATTTATAAAAATTTCAAATATTGATTCTACAAATTTACTTACAGCAATTTACCTTGAGATGATCGGTCAAATATACAAAAATGTATGTAAAATGCTGCTCACAGAAGCCTTTAGAAATAAAACAAACAAAAAGAAAGGCATGCACTAAATTTTTTCACTTGAAGTATCTGCAACCATTAAAAAAAGTGAAAAAATAGGAATAAGAGTTATATGTATTAACATAGAAAAATGAAGAAGATACACTGTTAAGTAAAAAAGGGCAAGTTACAACTACTAGATATGACACAATTCAATACTTGTAAAGAAAAAAATCATACAAACAGGGTGCGAGCAATAAAGTGGCCAAGTTTTAGTAAAATAAACAACATACCACAAAAGTGTTATATTTTTATATAAATTTATTCTTATATGTAAATACATAAACATAGTCATTATTTTTTCATTGTTAAAAAGTCTCCATTTCTGCAATAATAGGCTTGATTCAACTTTGGAATCTTGAGCACACTTTATTTAATTAACTTTTCTTTATCCATGGACATCATCATGTTTTCAATCTTAGCTTTAACAGCCTCTTTATTAGAATGAGGTTGTTTATAAACTTTTCTCTCACAAACACTGCATACATAATAGTCTGATATTATGTGTCTGGTGAACTAGGTGGCCAGATTTCCTTTGACCAGAATTCAGGAACATTGGCACTGAAAAATTCTTGCACCTTTTTGGTGTTATGTGCTGATGCACCATCTTGTTGGAAGATAAAATCACATCCATTTGCAACTTGCTTCATTCACAGTACAACTACTCTCAAAATGTCAAGGTAACCTTGACTGGTGGCACAGTGGATAAGGCACTGGCCTGCAAACCCAAAGGTTGCTGGCTTGATTCCCCAGCCAGGGCACATAACTAGGTTGCAAGCCAGGTCTTCAGCCAGGTCCATGGCTGGAGGCAGGTGAAAGGCAACCATACATGATGTTTCTCTCCCTCTCTGCCTCTCTCTAAAAATAATAAATACAATCTTTAAAAAAAAAAAAAAAAAACGTCAAGGTAAACATCAACAGTCTCCTTCAAGCCTTGTGGAAAGATATCAAGGTCATGGTATCTCCTTCATTGCTGACAACACCTAACACCATCACTGTAGCAGGAAATTTTGTTTTCATGACAACTGGGACTTCATTAAGATTCTCACAGAGCCACCTGTTGTGTCTCCTGTTTACTATTTGGTCCTGCTGAAAATTATTTTCATCGGAGAAGAATATCAGAGTGTTTTTTTCCTTTGGGATTTTTAAATGTTAGCAGCGTCCTTGATTTTTTTTCTTTTTAATATATTTTAAATAATTTTATTTTGCTATTACAGTTGTCCCAATTTTCTCCCCTTTGCCCCCCTCCATCCAGTATCCCATTCCCTCCAGCAATGTCCCTCTTAGTTTATGTCCACGAGTCATGCAATATAACTTCTTTGGCCTCTATTTGCTTCTTAACATCCCCCCATCTATTCTGTAACTACTAATGTGTACTTTTTTTTCCCCCTTTCATATCCGATTCATCATTTAATTACTGCCTTCTATCAGCTTCTCAAATCATACCGATACAAAGTTTTCTTTAGTGTCCTTGCTTTTTCAAAGCCCCTTTCCTTTGTCTGCTGTGTCATAAACTGGCCTCTTCTAAGAATACACAATCTGTATCTGATATCTTCAGCAATAATCTTGCTAACCCTTGCATCCAACAGCTGCAGTTCTCTTGCTGTGGAGCACCTTGACTTTCCTGGATCTTCAGTGATGATCTCCTGGATTCTGTGTACAGTTATCTGGACTTCCATGATCCTTGCATACCTTATGTGTGTTTCTTTGGTGTGACAACAGGATCAGCATCATACACTTTCTTCACATTGTAAACTGTAAGGGATGTTTTGAAGTCTGCAATTTCCTTAGCAGTTTGCCCTGCACACAGACCAGAAACTATGGTTGCTCTAACACTGTATTCCTTTGACATGATGGTTGCTCTCTGAATTTAATACTTTATATTGGAAGCAATGATGTTACATCATAACCTTGGATAGTTTTTCAACTTTAATAAGAAGCACATGAAATAAGGAGACACAAAGTTATTGCCAATTTATCAGTGCACACCCTGTATAAACATACATATATGCTTTGAAAGCCTCAGCTCTTTGTACTGATAATTTCCAAGGTGTAGGATTATAATCGCTTAGTTCCGTCACTTAAAAGCTTGCATTACCTTTGTTAAGTTCTTATTTTCTCCTGGTCTAAGTTTCAAGATATGTAAAATGGGGCTCATAATATTAAAAGCCATCACTTCTCTTAATAATGATGTCAGGATTAAACAAATTTTGAATCATGAAAAGAGCTTAGAACAGCATGTAAAGCACTCAGTAAATGTTAGTAATTATTGCATCATAAATGTCAGTGTTAATGAATTTTTAAAAACTATGTATTTTAGCCATTGTTTCAACCATGCATTTCATAATCAGAAAAATAAAGATTTATCCATTAGGGGTAAAGTCCACATTGTCAAGTTTAAATAGTTCACTTAACACAAAAATTAAAGCCCTGGTCGGCGAGGCTTAGTTGGTTGGATTGGTGTCCCATAACTGGAAGTGTGAGGGTTCCATTCCCCATCATGGCATACACATACCTATGTTGTAGATTTGAATCCAAATCTGAGCCATGTATGGGAAGCAACCCATACATGCTTCCCAACTCATCATGCTTCCCTCTCTCCCTTCCTTTCTCTCTAAAATCTGTGAAACCTCTGGCTGTTGTGGCTCAACAGCCAGGACTATAAACTGAAGGGTTGCTGGTTTGATTCCCAGTCAGGGCACATGCCTGGGTTGCAGGCCAGGTCCCTAGTTGGGGGCATGTGAGAGGCAACCACACATTGATGTTTCTCTCCCTTCCCATCTCTTTAAAATAAACAAATAAATAAAATCTTTAAAAAGAAAATTGTCCTTGGGTGAGAGTTTAATTAATTTAAAATAACAAAGTTAAAAAACCATATGATGGCAGCCAAAATAGGGATTATGACATTTTAAAATTTAAAATGAGAATTAATCTTGTGAAATTTACCAAAATGGAAAAATCTACTCAAAGCAACTTAAAGTCAGAGATTATTATTTTTATTCCAGCATCATATTTTGATTAAAATCCTTATCCAGTAAATGCTGGAAATTAATTTACACTAAGTAGAAATCTGAAGTGTGAGATTGTTCATTAAAGATAAATCTCCATTTACAATTTTCATGAGAATGAAGATAGGTGATTATATTTAGAAATGTATCTGTTTGCAATGACAGAGCAACTAAGTCACTAGTAAGACCATGATGTATAAACTCTAAAGCAACAGGACTTTATTTCAGTATGTTTGATTTATATAGCAAAAACTAGAGATCTATAGTATTTCATTATTTTGAACCAAATAAAGGAGGATAAACAAACTGTATAGGGCATTTGAAAAAAAAAAAGATACGACATTGTTATTACTTAAAGGAATCTGAGCCGCGGCTGGTGGCACAGTGGATAAGGCACTGGCCTGCGAACCCGAAGCTTGCTGGTTCGATTCCCAGTCAGGGCACATAACCAGGTTGCAAGCCAGGTCTTCAGCCAGATCTGTGGCTGGAGGCAGGAGAAAATCAACCATACATTGATGTTTCTCTCCCTCTCTCTCTCTTCCTTTATTTCTCTCTAAAATCTTTAAAAAAAAAAAAGGAATTTGCACAAACAAAAAAAGGAGGTTATTTTAGAACTTCTAAATTCAAAAACATAGAAAAATTAGACTGCAGTACTGACATGGTCCAAGGAAATAGATACTCATACTTGCTGGAGACAACATAATCCTTTCTCCACTTTTATGGATAGTAACCTAGTGATGTACACAAAAGATATAAGAATATTCATAATCATTAGCCAAATAATCCAAGTCTTAGAAATATCTTCTTAAAATAATTTTATATTTTTAAAGATTTTATTCATTATTTTTTTGAGAGAGGGCAAAGGAGGGAGGAAGAAAGGGAGTGAAACATCAATGTATGTTTGCCTTCCATGTGCCTCTAGCTGGAGACCTGGCTGGAGACCTGGCTTGCAACCTGGTTATGTGCCCCAACTAGAAATGGAACCATTGACCCTTGAGTGCACAGGTCAGCACTTAATCCACTGAGGCACACCAGCCAGGTCTTCTTAAAATAATTTAAAAGCTAAAATGATCACAAGAGCATTATTTATAAAACAACTTGAATAATACAGAAAGACAGTTAGATGGTTAATTAAATTGTCTATAGTATACTAATTTACCAGATTACTGTGACTTGGTTAAAACTGAGTCTAAGTTGTGGAAAGGAAGTACTATTTGATATGTAAAACTGGGGGAAAAAAACAACTAACCACACGGGGCAAAAAAATCAGATTCCTACATCTCATATCATACTCTTAAAATCAACTCCATAAAATGGGGAAAATAAAAATCTTAAAAAAAAAATCAATTCCAGATTTAACAAAAAAGCCATAAAAAACAAAATGTTAAACTTTTAAAAGAAAAGAGACTTCTGGTCAAGATGGCAGACATGTTCGCCTCTTCACAGAACCACATCAAAATTACAACTAAAATATAGAATAACCATCAGCTAGAACCATCACAAATTAAGTTGAGTAGAAGTCTGACAATTACATAACTAAAGGAACCACATCCATCGAGATGTATAGGAGGAGCACAGACACAGAACAGGTTGATCCCACATACATGTGTGGTAGATAAATATTTGGGAGGGATATCTCAGAAGTGAGGAGTCCAGACCCATACCAGGCCGCCCAGCCTAGAGTTCCAGTGCCAACAAGATAAGCCACCACAACTTCTGGCTGCAAAAAACAGCAGGGTTTGATTGGTGGAGGAGGCTTCTGGAGCCCCAAGCAATTCTTCTTAAAGGACCCACACACACTCACCTACTCATACTCACTCCCTCTGACCTCCAGCACTAGCTAGCAGCTTGAAAGGCACCAGTGGCATACTGGGAGGAACTCAGGTGTCTGGAATTAAGGCAAGCAGAGGTCATAGTCCCTTTTCTAAACCCTCCCCCCACAGAGCCAAAGAGCCAGCAGGCTGGAGCCATATCTGAGACTCCATCAACCTGGCTAACACTGTTCAGCCTTGGGGATCCCCAGAGATTGTGCCCCACCCAATTTATGGGCCCACCCAAGCTGCTTTTCCATATGAATGGCTGGTGTTGGCTCCTGCTGCACAACTTCCTAAATCCTATCAAGCAAGCAACAGCTGCCTCAGTGAGCTTCAGGCCCAGCACTTCCAGCAGCCAGCTTAGATTCACAGCTTGGCTTTGCCTGGGAATCTCTAAGCCCAGCACAAGTAGCAGCCATGTCAGATGGCTTTATAGCTCAGGAAGGCAGGGGTTGACCTTGGCCTGCAACACCTAGGAAACCCCAGGGCCAGCACACCTAGTGGACAGCTACAGACCACACTGAGGCACCACAACCCTGCTCCTGCACATCTGATCCTGCATGGAAGAGAAGGTTGGTGGTCAGTGGTCACACACAATCCTTGAAGCTGATTGGTGTGAGTAAATCCTTCCCATTGACCTGCCAAGAGCAACCAAGCCTCAACTACAAGAGGAGTGTGTACTCAGCCCACATGAACAGCATACCTTGGGCGATAAGGGAGAATGTGCCACAGGACCCTGCAGACACCTACTACATTAGGCCACACTACCAACATGTGGAGGCAAAGCATTTCTACCTAATACATAGAGACAATCAGAGGGAGGCTGCCAAAACAAAGAGGCAAAGAAGCATGGCCCAAATGAAAGAACAGATCAAAACTCCAGAAAAAGAGCTAAATGAAATGGAGATAAGCAATCTATCAGATGCAAAGTTCAAAACACTAGTTATAAGGATGCTCAAGAAACTTAGTAAGGACTTCAGCAGCATAAAAAGGATCCTGTCAGAAATGAAGGATATACTAATTAAAATAAAGTACAATTTGTAGGGAAACAGTAGAGTAGATAAAACTGAAATCAATTCAATAATCTGGAACATAAGGAAGCAAAGCCTTACCAATCAGAACAATAAGACGAAAAATGAATCCATTAACGTGAGGAAAGTATAAGAAGCCTCTGGAATAACTTCAAGATGTCCAACATTTGCATCATAGGGGTGCCAGAAGAAGAGAAAGAACAAGAAATTGGAAATCTATTTTTAAAAATTTGAGATATATGGCCTAGATGGAGGCATAGGTACACATGCTTCATCACCCTCCACAACAATAAGAAGAAGTACAACTACTTCAAAACTAAAAACAATCAGAATACTAGAAAAATGAACTGTATGAAAATTCAACAAACAAAGATATAAAGAAGCAAGACTCATCCAGACAAGCAGCAGAGTCAGAGAGGGGGCAGAGAGGATGCCCAGACCAGGCCAAGCAGCTCATCACGGCTCCAATGCTGGGGGAAACAGTCTTACTTCTGACTGTGGTAACTAACAGAGGCTGGGGCAACAGAAGAAACTGCCAGTGTCTTAGCAGAGTCATTTTGTTTAGAGGGTCCCCGTGATCCTAGAATATCTGTAAACTCACCCATTCTGGGAACCACAACCAGGGCACCAACTAGAGGGGTGCCAGTCCCATGCAGGAAGTGGAGAAGTACCTGGAAAACTAGTGAGTGCTGAGCAAGTGGTATTGTCTTCTCTCAGACCCCTTCCCCACATACAGCACCACAATGTGTGAAACAAGTCACTCTGTACTGACCAATACCTAAGGCTCCACCTCTTAAAAATAACAGGTGCAACAACTCTACCTAAGTTAAGACATAGGCAAACATGGGAAGAGGTCAAGTTGAGGAGGCAGACAGGTATGGCCCAAAACAGGAAGCAGATTAAGGTTCCAGTGGGAGAACTAAACCACGAGGAGATAGCCAACCTAACAGATGCAGAGTTCAAAACACTGGTGATAATGAGGCTTACAGACTTGACAGACAAGATTAAGTACAACGAACATGTAAAGGAAGAAATGAAGACTAAGCTAAATGAAACAAAGGAAAATCCACATGAAACCAGTGGTAAGAGAAAGGAAGCTGGGATTCAAAACAACTATTTGAAAAATAAGGGAGAAATAAATAGTTACCAGTTCAGAATATGAAATGAACTGAAAACAAAACAAGGAGATGTCTAAGAACTTCAGGGACAACTTTAAACATGCCAACATCCAAATCATCGGGGTGTCAGAAAAAGAGTAAGAGCAAGAAATTGAAAAAATGTGAAAAAATAATGAAGGAAAACTTCCCTAATTTGGTGAAGGAAATAGACGTGCGAGTGCAGGAACCACAAAGCCCCAAAAAATATGAATGCAAAGAGGCCTGCTCCAAGACACATCATAATTAAAACACCAAAGGTTAAAGATAGAGAATCTTAAAAGCAGTAAGAGAAAATAAGAGGGTTACCTACAAAGGAGTTTCTATTAGACTGTCAGCTGATTTCTCAAAAGAAACTTTGCAGGCGAGAAGCAACTGGCAAGACACATTCAAAGTGATGAAAGGCAAGGACCTACAACCAAGATTACTCTATCCAGCAAAGCTATCATTCAGAATAGAAAGACATAAAGTGCTTCCCAGATAAGGTAAACCTAAAGGAGTTCATCATCACCAAGCCATTATTGTATGAAATATTAAAGGGACCTACTTAAGAAAAAGAAAGTCAAAACCATAAACATTAAAATAACAAACTCACAACTATCAACAACAGAACTTTAAAAAATTAAAACAAAAACAAACCAAGCAAACAACCAGAGAGGAATAGAATCACAGGTATGGGATCACTTAAGAGTTATCAGCTGGGAGGGTGAAGGGGGAGAAATGGGAAATGGTACAGGGATTAAGAAGCATAATTGGTAGGTACAAAATAGGGGAAGTTAAGAATATAGGAGAGAGTGAAGCAAAAGAACTTATATGCATGACCCCTGGACATGAACTGAGGGGGTTGGGATTACTGGAAGGAAGTGGGGTACTGGGCAGAGAAGAGCAAAAGGAAAAGAAATTGGGACAACTGTAACAGCACAATCAATAAAATACACTTTTTAAAAAAAGCAGCAAGAGAAGTCGGTTACCTACATGGGAGTTTCCAAAAGACTGTCAACTGATTTCTCAAAAGAAACTTTGCAGGCTTGAAGGGATTGCCAAGATATATTCAAAGTCATGAAAAGCGGGGACCTATTGCCAAGACTGCTTTACCCAGCAAAGGTATTTAGTAAAAGGTGGAAGATTTATACAATCTGAAGAGAAACCAGAATACAAAGATACCATTTAGAATGGAAGGGCAGATAAAGAGCTTCCCAGTCAAGAAAACACTAAAATTCATCATCACCAAACCATTATTATATAAAATGTTAAAAGACTTATACAAAAAAGATCAAAACTATTAACAATGAAATGGCAAAAAGTACAATATCTAGCAACAATTGAATCTAAAAAAACAAACTAAGCAAACTAAAAGAACAGAGAAAGAATCATGAATATGGAGAAAGTTCTGATGGTTGCCTGATCGGAAGAGAATGCGGGGTTGGGTGAAAAGGTGATAGGATTAAGTAGTACAAATTGGTAGTTACAGAATAGCCATGGGGATGTAAATTACAGAAGAGGAAATGAAATAACCAAAGAACTTATACATAGGACCCATGGACACGAACAATGAAGTGGGGATTGCCTGAGGGAGTGGGGGTGCTGGATGAAACTGGGCAAAGGGGGAAAAATCAGAATAACTGCAATAGCATAATCAATAAAATATAATTTAAAAAAAAAAGGGGGGAGGGAGAGGTAGAGGCAAAGATGGGGAGCAGCTTAGACAAGAACCTAGTATAAAGGAACCATGGACATGGACAACAGGTGGGATTGACTTTGGGGGGAATGGGTGGGTGGGTGGGGGGACAGAGGGGAGCAAAAAGGGGATGGATGTAATACAACAACAATAAAATTAAAAAAAAAAAAAAAAAAAAAAGAGCTCCTCAAAAAGTTAAATGTAGAATTATCACATTATCCAACAATTCCATTTCTAATACATGTGCAAAAGATGTGAAGGTAAAGTAACTTGGAATAAACTTAACTAAGGAGGTAAAAGACATATACTCAGAAAACTACAGAACAATGAAGAAAGAAATCAAGGAAGATACAAATAAATGGAAGCATATACCATGTTCATGCATGGGAAGAATTAACATCATTAAAATGTCCATACTATACTACTGAAAGCAATCTACAGATTCAATGCAACCCCAATTAAAATACCAATAACAAACTTCACAGAAATAGAAAAAAAAAACTTCAAACATTTATATGGAGCCAAAAACACCCACGAATAGCCACAGCAATCTTGAGAAAGAAGAACAAGGTAGGGGTAATCACAATACTGGACTTTAAACAATATTACAAGGCTACTGTCATCAAAACTATCTGGTACTGGCATAAGAATAGACATATAGATCAATGGAACAGAATAGAGAGCCCAGAAATTAACCCAGGACTCTATGGTCAACTCATATTTGACAAAGGGGGAAGGAACATCCAATGGAGTAAAAACAGTCTCTTCAACAAATGGTGTTGGGAGAACTGGACAGCAACATGCTAAAAGATAAAACTAGACCACCAACTTACACCATACACCAGAATAAACTCAAGATGGATAAAGGATTTAAACATAAGCAGTGCCACCATAAAGGTCCTGGAGAAAAATATAGGCAGTAAACTTTTTTTTTTAATTTTATTTACTATTTTTAGAGAGGGAGGAAGAGAGAGAGGCAGAGAGGGAGAAAGACATCAACGTATGGTTGCCTTTCACCTGCCTCCAGCTATGCACATGACTGGAGACCTGGCTTGCAACCTGATTATGTGCCCTGGCTGCGGAATCGAACCAGCGACCTTTGGGTTCACAGGCCGACACCTTAACCACTGTGTCACCAGCCAGGGCTAGTAAACTTTTTGATATCCTACGCAGAAATATGTTTACTGAAAGGAAATAAAAGAACAAATCAATAAGTGGGACTATATCAAATTGAAAAGTTTCTGTTCAGATAAAGAAAACATCAGCAAAATTCAAAGGGAACCAACTATATGGTAAAACATAATTGCCAGTGATACCTCAGACAAGGGTTTGATCTCCAAAATATATAAAGAACATATACGGCTCAATACCAGGGAGACAGACAGCCCAATTAAAAAATGGGCAAAGGACCTGAACAGACAACTCACTGAGGAAGATATACAAAGGGCCCAGAGGCATATGAAAGAATGCTCAACATCACTAGCCACCAGAGAGATGCAAATTAAAACCACAATAAGATATCACCTCACACCTGTCAGAATGGCAATCATCAACAAATCAACAAACAACAAGTGTTGGCAAGGATGTGGGGCAAAGGGAACCCTGGTACACTGTTGGTGGAAATGCAGGCTGGTGCAGCCACTGTGGAAAACACTATGGGGTTTCCTTAAAAAACTAAAAATGGAACTGCCTTTTGATCCAGCAATTCCACTACTTGGACTATACCCAAAGAATCTTGAAACACCAATTCATAAGAACCTATGTACACCTATGTTCATAGCAGCACTATTTACAATAGCCGAGTGCTGGAAACAGCCTAAGTGCCCATCAGTGGATGATTGGATCAAAAAACTTCGGTACATTTACACAATGGAATTCTATATAGCAGAAAGAAAGAAGGAACTCGTACCCTTTGCAACAACATGGATGGAACTGGAGAGTATTATGCTTAGTGAAATAAGCCAGTCAGTGAAGGACAAATGTCATATGATCTCACCCATTATGGGACAATAATGAACAGAACTAACAACAAGCAAAACAACCAAATATATGAATACAGTGAATAGGCCTTCAGTGGTCAGGGGAAAGGGGGTTGGGGGGAGTGGGGAGGCAGAGGCAAGGAAGGGGAGTAGTTTAGACAAGAATCTCGTATAAAGGAACCATGGACATGGACAACAGGTGGGATTGACTTTGGGGGAATGTGTGGGTGGGGAGAGAGACAGGGGAGCAAAAAAGGGATAGATGTAATACAACAACAATAAAATTAAAAAATAAAAGAAATAAAAAAAAACAAAGAGAAGGTAGTAGGGACTCAGATTGATACTCTGTACACCAATGTTCACAACAGCATTCTGTTGTGATGCTGTTCCACATTAGGTGGAAACAACCCTAATGTCTACAACAGATGACTGTATAAACAAAATGCTGCATGAATATACATACAATAAAATATTATCCATCACTGAAAAGAAATTAAATTCTGATATATACTATAATATAAATGAATCTGAAACATTATGCTAAGTAAAATAAAACATACACAAAGGGATAAATATTATGCGATTCTATGCGATTCTACTTTAATGAAGACCTAGAAAAGGCAAATTATCAGACGCTGGGAGACAGAGGTTATTGGAAGACATAATGTAAGGGTAGAGAACTCTGTTTGGGATGCCAAAATAGTTTTGAAAATGAATAGTGGTGATGGTTGCACTGTGAATGTACTTAATGGTACTGGACTGTACACTTAGAAACTGTTAAAATGGTTAATTCTGTTATGTGTATTTTACCATGATAAAAGAACCAACTAAAAAAATTAATACATATGCAATCAGTGGTACAACAGTTAATGTATTTTTTGTAACTTTGGAATACCAAAGGCTTTAAGATGCAAACACATTAAACGTAAAATTCAGACACATTTAACCATATTAAAGTTAAGAACTTCTGTTAGTCAAAAAGGCCTAAGTAAAAAAATAAGCTATAAACTAAGACAGTGTATATTAATACATATGGATATATAAATGGATTAGTATTAATAATATATGGAAAACTACATGAATGGAAAATGGATAAAAGCCATTAACAGGAATTTTGCAGAAAACATATGGCCAATAAATATATGAAGAGATAATCTCACTAACAAGAGAAATGCAAGTTATACCACAAGATGCCATTTTATCCCACTTGATTGGGAAAATATGAACAAGTTTAACATCACCAAGTGTTGAAGAGGATGTGCACCAATTAAAATTTTACACATGGCAGGTGGATACAACCATTTAGGAAAACAACTTGACACCATTTTATAAAGCTGAATCTTCATAGGCCTTACGACCCTGTAATTCTACTCCTAGGTGTATAGTCTAGTGCATGCATTCTCAGTGGGTGTGATGACACCACCCCCAGGGGGATGCAATTAGTTTTAAGGAGAGTGAAGAATGGGCAAAAACATCATATGCTTTTTATTCATAAACCACAGGTATGCATTCAGTACACAATAATATGTATAGTACATCTGTGGCCTTAGAATTTCATTGAAAGAACTGGGGGTGAGGGTAGAAAATGTCTACAATAGGCTCCTTAGTGAAGTACTAATGAAAAAATGGTCAAGAAACACACACACCAGAAGATGAGTATAAAGCTATTCACAGTAGCACTGCTTATAATAGCAAAAATCAGTAAACAATCCAAGCAACCATCTGTACAAGAGTAGATGAATAAACTGATTTATTCACCAATGGATGAGGAATTAAAAGGTAATGGTTCTTCAACCATCAATAAAAAGAAATGAATCACAGCCATTTCACAAGAGGAATTTTAGTGAAGAATGATGAGTGAAAAATCCAAGTCCAGAAAACAACATGGAGTATAATACTTTACTTATGTACTTTCTATTGTCAAGCTAAAATAGTAAATAAAAACCTATAGCCCTGGCCCAGTGGCTAGTTGTTTGGAGCATCATCCGGTACACCAAAAATGTTGCAGGTTTGATCCCTGGAAGGGGCACATACAACAGGCATACAGTAGGCAACCCATTGATGTTTCTTTCTCTCTCTTTCTTTCTCCTTCTCTCTCTCTCTCTCTCTCTGCCCCCTCCCCAACTTCCTCCCTCAAATCAATAAACATATCCTCAGGTGTTAAAATAAAAAAATAAAAAATAAAAACATCCCAGGTGAGATCCCAGAACAAAGACTGCTTTGACTTCTAGATGAATGTTTCTCAAACTGAAGATTCGATTAATTTCAGTGGGTCCTGAAATTAATTTAATAGGTCATGATTAACATTTAAAAAATATGAACCAGAAGCTCTGGTTGGTGGCTCAGTGGATAAGGTGCCAGCCTGCAAAACCAAAGGTCGCTGGTTCGATTCCCAGCCAGGGCAACATAACTAGGCTACAAGCCAGGTCTCCAGCCAGGTCTGTAACTGGAGGCAGGTAAAAGGCAGCCATACATTGATGTTTCTCTCCCTCTCTTCCTCTCTCCCTTCCCCTCTCTCTGAAAAATAATAAACAAAATAAAAATAATAATAAAAAAAATGAACTAGAAGAGAATAATCCAAGTGACTGTACATAATAAGGATAAAGCTTACTTTGTGCAACTTTTTTGTTTTATAACATGTACTCACAGATATACACACCCCTATTTCCACATTCTGAAATTTAAATAACTCTGAAAACCTTAGGTTTCTTTTGTAAACTTAGTGCAAAATTTATAGGGCAGTAATAATCTAACCTGAACTAATCTAGGCTATTTAGAGACTTTTTTCTCCACACATTATGAATACATCTTATTGCAGAAAAATTAATGTCAGATTATAGCATGGCATACATACTACCTTTTAAAGTTCAAAATATTAAAAAACACTTCTGGATCTAGGAGTTTGGGGTAAAAGACTAAGTACTTTATCTATGTATGCAACTCTACATATATGTGTAAGTGTACATGTGCTTTTGTGGACTAAGTCATAATGTAAAACATATTTCTGACTAGATTATATTTAGTAAGTCTGAAAGTCACTGGCTAGGTGACATTTTTTAAGGACACTGGCCATGCCTAGTACTTCATTTACTTACTCTTATTTGCAAAACTCCAGGAAAAAAACACCCCACACCTTTATGATTCATAACGTTCCTATGAATTTATTTAAATTTTGCCCATTTAACTTGTAAAACCATTTCTTGTTCTGAGGAAGCAGGTATTAGTCTTCATTTATAGGTGACCTTTAAGGAAAACATAGCCTCTAAAGTTTACTTAATTCCGCCCTGGCTGGTGGCTCAGTGGAATGGCGCCAGCCTGCAAAATGGAAGGTCACTGGTTCAATTCCCCAGTCAGGGCAAATGGCCAGGTCTCTAGCCAGGTTCTTGGCTGGAGGCAGGTGAAGGGCAACCATGCATTGATGTTTCTCTCCCTGTCTTTCTCTCTCCCTGCCTTTCTCCCTGAAAATAATAAATAAAATCCTTTTAAATAAATAAATAAATAAAGTTTACATAATTCCTAAATCTCCCAAAGAACAGACAAAAGTATTCTAACCACTGTAAGACAGTTGAAAGGACCCTGTCACAACCTTACCTTCAGCAAATTTAGGACTTTCTTGCCAAGATCCAGCTCAAAGTTGGTATAATTAGAACCGCACATGTCATAGATAAACACCAGTCCATTCCTTTGAGTTTCAAAGCTGTAAACCAACCATTGAACAAAAACATTTAAGTAATCAGATGAATGAAGCCAGTTGAAAGACTGGGGCAAAAACAAAAGTATGGGACACATTAGGGACCAAAATTACCACCTCCTTGAATTCTGGTCTTACGAAAATATAATTTATTTTGGTATCTGCTATGCTTATTATGATACTGAGACTTGTAATAAGAACTATATATTTGGTCTTAGATCCTGAAAATCCTTGGAATTTCCTAAGCGCTCAATAAAAGTGTCTATTATGTTAATGAGGTGACTGCTGGAATGCTCCAAAGTCAACCTGGATGAAGCTGGTTGCCAGGGGAACAAATCATCTGATAGAGGGTTGGAACTTTCAGTCCCCCTCCTACCCCCACCTGGGAAGGAAGGGTGGGTGAAAGGCTAGAGATTGAGTTAAATCACCAAAGGCTAATGATTTAATCAGTCACGTCTAAGTAATAATGCCTCCATGAAAGCTCAGTAGGATCGGGTTCAGAGCTTCCACCAGCGGGTGAACATGTTGAGGTGCTGAGATTCTCCCAGAGGGGGCGTGGAAACTCACACTCTTTTCCCCATACCTTGCCCTATGCGTTCCTTCCACCTGGCTGTTCCTGGGTCATATTATGATAAACCAGTAATCTAGTAAGTAAAATGTTTCTGAGTTCTGTAAGCCATTCTAGCAAATTCGTCAAACCCAAGAAGGGAAAGGTTGGAACCTCTGCTTTAGAGCCTTTTGGTCAGAAGCAGAGATGACAACCTGAACTTGGAATTATTGCATGAAGGGTGTGGAAGGGGACAGACAGTCTTGTAGGGACTATAAACCTTGAACCTGTGGGACCTGACACTACCTCTAGGTAGACAGTATCAGAACTGAGGAGAATTGTGTAACACTAAGCTGGTGTTGAACTACTTGGTGGTATGGGGAAAAACCTCTCATGTTGAAACTGGAATTGGGATTATACTTACTTGATGCATATTTACCCAGATTTATCAAGTGCCAAACTTTTAAGTTAATGTTCCAAAGCATCTAGGTTGTGAAACTTTGAACTGTTTCTTCCTGTCTCTGAATCTGCCTATTCAAATTCTATAACATTCCAGGTTTAGCTCAAGTTTCCTCTTCCATGAAGATCTCCCTGATAACTGTAATCAAATATACTACCATTCTTCATCTTCTAAACCTCATAAACCTTCCTGTGGATCTTCATCGAAGCTCTTGGAGTATGCCAACTTTGTGTAGCTATCTGATTCTCTCAGAGAGTGGAAATGTGTTTTGGTCACTCATTATCCCCAATAGCCCCTAGCACAGTCTTTGCAACACAAGTGCACAATGAATGGCCACTGAATTGTAATACCGTGGACTGGAGCCATCACTAAGAAAATGCTTTAGACTATGGGAATCTATAAAACAACACTCTAAGCTTAATGATTATGAATTTGTCCCTTTTGACTAGAAGGAAGAGAACCCAAAAATGGTCTTTGGAGGAAATCTTCAAAAGCAAATGGAAAGGTAATCAGCCTATACCCAAATTGAAGTTAGGAATACATGAAAATATGAAAAGTATTCCCCAGTGCAATCTCCTAAATGCCTAAGGACTTTTCAGAGTTGCCCCTTCCATTAAGCCAGATCCATACTTGCTTTATTCTGTACACAGAATAAATAATTTCACTGGACTATACAGATATGATAGCAACAGTTTTCACATTTACAGTGTACCTTGGTACTTGTCGTTAATTCATTCTGATGAGTGATAAGCAAGTGATTATTGATGAAGCAGTTTTCCCTTGCAGGGTAATGTTCTGACTCACGTAAGTTCTAGCAAGTGTGAAGAGTGGCAACCAAGCACCAAGTGCTGAAACAGTTTTACTTATCAAATATGACAAATACCAGGTTTGACAAGTTCTGAAGCCAATGAGTACTGAGGTAACACTGTATTTAAAACTGAGAAGTTTTGGGACAAAA
The DNA here is from genome assembly GCA_004026585.1 of Noctilio leporinus. Lineage (NCBI taxonomy): Eukaryota > Metazoa > Chordata > Mammalia > Chiroptera > Noctilionidae > Noctilio > Noctilio leporinus. The sequence goes on along the minus strand of PVIW01007368.1, from coordinate 6,600 downwards.
CACAATTCTGAAATCAAGGGTCTCATGTTATATGGTATACTGTTGGGTTGGCCAAAAAGTTTGTTTGGATTTTTCCATAAGATTGCTCTAGTAGTACTTACTTATCTTTAAGTTCATTTGAAACAATTTTGTTAGATTGTATTGTGAAAGTTGTATCAGTGTGCATTTTTTAAAAAACCATCAAAATTGGCAAATTTTTGTGTAGCTATTTTAACATTGAAGATAGAAGAAAATATGCAACATTTTCAGCATACTATGCGTTATTTCAAGAAAGGTAAAAACACAACTGAAACACAAAAATCAGTTTGTGCAGGATATGGAGAAGGTGATGAAACCTGATCGAACATGTCAAAAGTGGTTTGGGAAGTTCTGTATTGGAGATTTATTGCTGGACGATGTTCCACAGTCAGGTAGACCAGTTGAAGATGACAGCAATCAAATTGAGACATTAATTAAGAATAGTCAACATCATACCATGTGGTAGATAGCCAATATATTCAAAATATCCAAATCAATAAGTTTATTGGTGAAAATTTAAAAATGTGTCTTTTAGCCCTAGTTGGTGTGGCTCAGTAGACTGAGTGCCAGCCTGCAAACCAAAGGGTCACCAGTTCTATTCCCAGTCAGGGCACATGCCTGGGCTGTAGGCCAGATCCCCAGCAAGGGCAGTGTAAGAAACAACCACATATTGATGTTTCTCCCCCTCTCTTTCTCCCCCTCCTCCCCTCTCTCTAACAATGAATAAAATCTTTTTTAAAAATTAAAACTTTTTTATTCATTACTTTTTAGAGAGAAGGGCAGGGAGGGAGGAAGAAAGGGAGAGAAGCATTAATGCATGGTTGCCCTTCACCTGCCTCCAGCTACGAACCGGCTGGAGACCCAGCCATGTGCCCTGACTGGGAATCAAACCAGTTGACCCTGGGGCTCATAGGATGGTGCCTATCCACTGAGCCACCAGCCAGGGCTAAAAAAGAATTTTTAATGTGTCTTTTATGGAAAAAACTAAACGGACTTTTCGGCCAGCCCAATAATTTTTTTTTATGACCTCCTGTAAGCCTCTATATCTTTCTCCAGTCAATAAAATACAAGACAGAAGCATATACTAATGAAGTAGCATTTCAAAAATCTCTATGTGAGGCAGACTCAAGTTTCTCTAGAAGCCTTAGGTTCAAATACAGTCAGTGCTAAATCTTGACTCTTTTTATGATCCCAGAAAGATTATGATTCACCAAGATCAAAGATGCTGTTAAATGGCACAAGCACTATCTACATCTAAAGACTTCCCATTTTCTCCATAGCTCATCAAAGGCCAAATTCAAAGAATTATAGGTTTTCCCATCACAGCTCTGGCTTGAAGCAAGGAACTGAACTGAAAGGAAGACAGTGCCAGGGGAAATAGAATTTAATTTTAAAAAGGCAACCTTGCATAACAATGCAGGTTCTATATTACCCAAAATGGCTCATTCTCTAAAGGCACATGAATTAAATAAAAATGCAATAAGATTTTTCCTTTTCTGGGTATAGAATATGAATTCCCAATAATAGCTAATTCCCTACTAAGAATACTTGCCTTCTTTCTGAATTTGATTCCTGAGCTGGATGCTACTGGGAACAACAAGAAGTTTAAAACACAGTCCCTGATATGTTTCAAAATTATTGAGAGTAGGGTAGGGGGTGGGTGAGGAGCTACCAATGAAACAAAACTGGTTACAGGGTACTTTGAATATGACAGATGATGGGTATGTGGAAGTTTATGAACATTTCCTCTCCACCTAGGGAGATTTGGGGATTTCCCATTAAATAGTTTTAAAAGTACCCTGCCCTCAAGGAGCTTACAATCTAGTGGTAGGTGGAAAAAAAACAGTATAAAATAAATAACATCATAAAGCCATACATAATGAAACCAAAAAGATCAATGTTAGTAAAAATTGCTATTAAAAGAGTAAACAGGATTATGGATGAAGTGGTGACAGGGCTAGTCACAGAAAGTGGACCTTAAAAAAGGACAAAATTGACCCAGACTGGTGTGGCTCAGTGGGTTGGACACCATACCACAAATCCAAAAGTTTCCAGTTCAATACCTGGTCAGGGCACATGCATGGGTCTTAGGTGAGGTTTCCATTTGGGGGCATGCAAATGACAACTGATCCATGTTTTTCTCCCTTTCTTCCTACATTCCCTTCTTTCTAACTATAAATAAATGGAATCTTTAAAAAAAATTTTATTTATTTTTTAATTGAAAGGACAAGATTCAGTGACGAGAAGGGCTTTTCTTTTCTTCCATCCCAGTTCAGGGTAACATGGGAAAAAAAGAATTTCTTCTCACAACTGAGAATATTTTGCTCGGAGAAAACAGTTCATATTTTTTACATGCATCCTCTGAATAACGAGGAGTCACTAATGGTTAAGAAAGAAATAGACGTTATGAAAATTTTCAATGTTTACCTTTGTGCAGGTGTTGCCGTGGGACCCAGTGCTCACCCTGGAAAGAGCGAGCTCTGATTAGGCCATGCTTGTGTGAGAGCTCTGAATCCCTAACCTGCCCAAGGAAGAAGGCCAATACTGAGTCTTCCAGTAAAGGAACCTTTCACTCATTCTCCTGAGCTATAGTTCCATTTCAAAGAAACCTAAATTCTGGAGATTGTAACTGAAGACCAATCACAGAAAAGAAGAACTGAGATATTCCACATTTCTGACTATGCAGTACTGGGCCAAGACACTGGTCCTCTCTCCTTAGCAAATTCTCTTTTATGGAAAAATGCTGTGTGTGGTTTAAATCTATCTCCCACTAAACATCAAAAGCAGAAGCTAAGGACTTAATGAAAGCAACATTAAGAAGGCAGTAACAAATGAACTAGACAATCCTTTGGCTATTCCCGTCCTCCATGTACACATTATGACTAAAGCTGTGCACAGCTGTCTCACTTATTCTCAGATCTCACCCCTAGATGCATCACTTCTAAACCATAAGCCCATAACATCCAGGGCAATAACAAATTGCAAATGGCAAGCATTATGGAGGGGGAGAAAAGTATGGCAAAGAAAAAACCAATACAGTAGGGTACAAATAGCTCTGGCCAAGAGAAAAGGAAAACAGGATCTTAGACCCAGTTGGAGCAACATGTGATGACTTGAAGAGTCATATAACTTCTTGAGACTTCAGTTTCTTTGTCTACAGAACAGCAATAATATCATTTACCGCAGAGGGGAAGAGCTATGATCTGAGCCAGTTCTTTTTGTTTATGTTCCTATTGCTAAAGATGATTTTGCTTAACTTTATACCTTTGGACTCTTCCTAAGTCATCCTAAATGACTTAACAGCTTATTCCTATGTTACAAAGAAACTGAGGCCCCAGAGAGTTTTGAAAATCAACATCTAGGGGAGAATGAACAAAAAGAATCAGCATAGGTCATCTGCCCCTCACTGTCTCAAGTAATTCTTTGAAAAAAATTGTTTACTGATTTTAGAGAAATACAAAGGGAGGAAGTGAGGAGGGAAGAGAGACAGAGAAATATCAATTTGTCCTTCCACTTATTTATGCATCCATTTATGCATTGGTTCTTTTCTTTTGTAATTTTTAAATTTATTTTTAGAGAGAGGGGAAAGGAGGGAGAAAGAGAGGGAGCAAAATATTAATTGGTTGCCTCTTATACCCCCAACAGGTGACCTGGCCTGCAACACAGGCATGTGCCCTGACCAGAAATCAAACAGGTGACCTCTTAGGTCAAAGGCCAGCACTCAGTCCACTAAGACACACCACCCTGGGCTCATTGGTTGATTCTTGTCTGTGTCCTGACCAGGTATTAAACACACAAGCTTAGCATATAGGGACAACACTCTAACCAACTGAGCTACCTGGCCAGGTCTTCTCAATTAAGTAACTCTTAATACATTGAGGATTGCTATTTAACTAGCTTTCTCAGCTTCTGTAATCCTGAGAAGAGCCAAGCAGGTAAAGATACAGAAAACTCACCATCCTGATAGTACCTAGAAATATGACAAGCCTTTAAGGAAATGGGACATTTTCTATACATAACACTCACTGCCCCAGGCACATCCAAGGAGTATAGGAAAGGCACTGGTAAGTTTTATCAAATCAAGAACTTCTTTTTCCACCTGGGTATAGACCACCTAAAAGGGAATCTCCATGCTCACCTATCCACAGCTCTGTCTAGTAGGTAAAACAGAGCCTGAAGTACCACATGTTGGACTGACTTGTGGGGGTGATGCAATCTGGCAGTGAAGAGGGCGATGGAGGCTCCTGTTGGGTCCCGAACATTCTGGGGCAAATAAAGCAAGAAACATTTAGAAATCAAATAGAAAATCCCAATAATCACTAAGGATTCTTGTATCATGGACACAGCTTTCCAACATGAAGAGAACAGATACTAGCAATACTTCTCTGGCCAACATCAGTTACTCCAGAAAGGGAAGAGGGTTTATGTCATCCTGTGTCTGAATCTCAGTACCCCCAGCCCCCAGCCAAATTCTGGTGATAGGGAAAAAATACACTATCCTAACTCTTCTATTGCAGAGATTAAAAGACAGTCTACACTGGCTGATAAGCTCATTTCCCAGGTAGAATGTCCAGAGAAATAAACAGTAGAGGAAAATGATAAAACCCACCCATTATATAAATACTTACCTGAAAGGCTATGGTCTCTAAGTGAAGAAAGAATGCATTCAGTAAGGTAGGATGGGCTTCTGACACATTATATACCCATATCAAAAGCCTTGACTAACTTATAAATCAATGAAGAAACTTATCTAAATACACTGCACAACTGACTCTCAATAATTTCAATTATTACGAGAATAATTTTATGCCAAACTACACAGCTATTTCCCATCTGCTCCCAACTATTGAGACTCTCTAGACTCAGGATAAGGTATCCAGAAAAAAAAAAGTCCAAAGAGGACAACATCTGCAAAAGGAAATAATGAAAAAAAGAAAATATAAATTAAAAAGTAAATCTTTACTTTTTCTCCTATAAAAAACAAAGGAAGTCCTGGCTGGTGGCACAGTAAATAGGTGCCTGCCTGTAAACCCAAAGGTTGCTGGTTCCATTCCCAGCCAGGGCACATAACCAGGTTGCAAGCCAGGTCTCCAGCCATATCTGTAGCTGGAGGCAACTAAAGGGCAACCATACACTGATGTTTCTCTCCCTCTCTGCCTCTCTCCCTGCCTCTCTCTCTGGAAATAATAAATTTTTTTAAAAAAGATTTAAAAAAGGAAATAATGAAACATTTCAAGAGGAGTCCATGAAGACTCACTAGGATGGTGAATTTTCCATTAAGGATCTCAGAACGGAGAGGTTCTTCATGAGGTTTCAGCTTCACAATGCCTTCCTTCCTTCGTGTTTCCTAAAAATAAAGCACACAGGATGAATTAATATGAAAATATTGTATATCCAAAACAGATTTATGCAATCACCAAATTTCAGAGATAAAGGACTTTACAAGTCAGCTAACTGAATCATATACTCCTTTATAAGCCCCTTCCAGGTCAACTGAGTGTTACCAGAATTCTTGTCCTTTTCAGCCTCTTATGTAGAATTGTTCTCTATGAATCAGGGGGAATTATAACCCCGAAGGCCAACTAATATGTATCATTAGCATGCAGGGTCAAATTTCTTAAACATGCAGCAGCACAGCTGTTGTACAAGGATATTAAAATATGTACCCCAAAACTGTCTGGAAGCAGGCATCCTCACATATCTTCCAGGCACAAGTCTCTCCTATCTTAGAGTCTCCCCTCCTCTTCCCTCAAAATCCTCTCCAACAACAGCTACCATGACCTCATTTTTCTCATCTTCATGGCCAGATTCTTTTTTTCTTCTTTTACTTTCATTCCTGTTTATTTTATGCTTAATTTACTCCCAGGTCATAAGTTTGTGTTTCTTAGGTTTCTTCTGGGATATCTTTTTTTTCTGTGCAACTTCCTCTTTTAGTTTAGGAACAATTTGCTAATTTCAGTAAGATCATTTCAGTGTGGCAGGAACAGCTCATGAATGAGTTAATCTGCCCATGAGCTCTGTTAAGTTCTTCACTGCACCTTGGGATGTGTTCAATGACCTGAGAATCTACATCTAAACCCTCAAGTACAGCATTACTCACTGCATTTTTAAGCATGTGCAGCAAAAATTCAGCACTCTTTTTGGGCCACCAACCCTATACCCAATCCCTCTGTTTGGCCTGGGCACACCTACCAACTTCACCATTGTAATGACAAAATGGCACACATTTTCTGTAGAGTGACATCCTATAGATACTTGGTGGCTTTTCAAATGTGCATGCCCTTGATGGCCTGGGCTTTTTTTTTTTTTTTTAGCACTTTATTTATTTAAAAAGAAATTTATTGTTGATTACATCCATCCCCTTTTTGCTCCCCTCTGTCCCCCTCCCCACCCACCCATTCCCCTCAAAGTCAATCCCACTTGTTGTCCATGTCCACGGTTCCTTTATACTAGGTTCTTGTCTAAGCTGCTCCTCTTCCTTGCCTCTGCCTCCCCCCTCCCCCCAACCCCTTTCCCCGTGACCACTGAAGGCCTATTCACTGTATTCATTTATTTGGTTCTGTTTTGCTTGTTGTTAGTTTT
>PVIW01007367.1:0-73756 GCA_004026585.1 Noctilio leporinus | reverse complement strand
ATTTCCCTGGAGTTCTTTGTAATTTCCCTGGAGTTGTTTGTAGTTCTCCTGGAGTTGTTTACAGTTTTCTTTGATGTGGCTGAGCTCACTGAGCTTCTCTATCATCATTCTTTTGAAATCCTTATCTGATATTCCAGGGGCCTCTGTTTCATTTTGTGTTCTTTCTGGGGATTCTTCCTTTCCTTTTGGTGATGGACTGATTCCTTTTTTCCCCATTTTGGGTGTCTGTTCTTGCTTGCTCTTTATTTATTTATTTATTTTTGTTCTTTCCTTGGGTTAACCTGCGTTGCTTCCTTGCCTTAGTTGAGCCCCCTTCTGTGATAGGAGATTTGTGGAGTTCAGTGTTGCCGTCTCCCAGATTTTCTCCACTTGCTGTTCTTGGTGTGTCCTTTATTTGGGTTGTCTGGTTGTATTCTGGGCCTATGGGCTTTTAGCAGAAACAAAAACAAAAACAAAAACAACTAACAACAACAAAAAAAAACCCAAACCACACACAAAAAAATGCAAAATGAAAAAAGAAATAAAAACAATAATAATAATAAGAAGAAAGGGTTTAGATGGCTGTTCACCCTTAATAATCCCTGACTGGTCCAAATGGAGCCTGGACCTGAGGGCTACTGTCCTGCTGGCCTCCTCTGCCTCTGGGCTGTGCTCCCCTGTGTCCAGATGATGCCCGTTCCAATTCCTAGGGTCCTGAAGATGTCTCACGCTCCCTCTCTTATCCTCTAGCTGCTTTGGTACTGGAGAATACCATCAGCACTGCTCTCTACTCTGTCGCCATCTTCCTCTCCCTCAAAGTGTCTATTCTTAAGGATGCACAACTGGTCTTGAAAACAAGAACTATCCTAAAAGCAAGTATTTGCTGGCACATGCTTACAGGCTTGTCTAAGTGGCTTTATCTTACAGCATTTTTGTGAAGATATAGGTAGAGCTAGCATTCCCTGCCCTCCTCACCTCACATTGTCACTTCATCCTGTCCCTAAAAAATAGAAAAAATTAAGTGGAAACTTGGCAATTATCCAACTGATTTGATTAACACAGATAGGTCACCTGAATAATTTAGAGTGCCAAGTAGGTTTTTAGGCACTAAGCCACCCTGCCTTGCTAGTGGTGTATATTCATCAAATTAAATGGAAAACTGCCAAGATGCCATTTGATGTTGTACTGCAAAGTCACAGTCCAAGAAACAGACTAGACTGGGTGGCTTGAGGTCTGTGGCAAGGATTGGATGAGAATTTTAATTTTTCATCCATGCTTAAACTTAGGGCATCATTTTATTTTCCCCAGAGGTTTCCAAATTAGTCTGAGTGGTGGAGTCCTTTCTATAAATAATACTTTTGGAGGATGCCCGGAGGTAAATGTTGCTGCTCTGGTTGGCCATACACAAAACATTTCCCCATCCTTAAAGTTCATTTGGAAATACACTGATTTATAGAAAATTAATTATTGACTATTTAGTTATTCAACTTGTGAGGTTCAGGGAAAAGAAGAAAAAAAATAGATGGCACACTCAAATTAGGAGAATTCAAGGAGGTTTTGTTTACAAAGGTGTGACTCAGTGTAGGGAACCCTAAAGGAGAGTGCAGGACTCTGGGCCATCAGCAGCATAACTGTCACCATTTCTAGGCCTGCAGGGAGAAGAGAAGGGGGAGGTTATCTAAACTTAAAGGGAGAGAGTCATACAGAGTGGGCTACTTTGAGAGGACCAATGACTTTCTGTTAAGGTGGAAGGAGGACCCAGAGAATAAATACTCTGATTCCTTTCTTCTTTCCTCCCTTCCTCCCTCCCTCATTTCTTCCCTCCAATCTCCTGCTAGGCTCCCCATTGGAAAGTCACCAGACTCCAGAGGACAGAAAAGCCCACTGATGCAGTTCAAACAGAGCAGCTTCATGGGGGAGAGAGTGGGGTCTCTGTGGAGATAGAACCAGAGGAGCACACAGGAATATTCCTGCACACCTGCCTTCACTACATCTGGCTCTTCCTTGCCAGTCCCCTGCCATAGCCTCATGACATTCATTGGCTGTCACTACTGAGTTATTTCAATGGCTTCACAACAGGCTTTCTCACTTCAGTCATTCTATCACACCACTGTGAAATTAATTCTCCTAAAACATGTGAAAGATCAAAGTTAGAAAGCTCTATATGCTATTCTAGATTATCTAGCAGGGTCTTGAACCCTGCTAGAACATTCCCACAAATAATGGCAAAGCCAATGCTTATAGACCTCTTTATTCCTCATAAAAACTTATTTCAGCTTTGTGGAACCTGAGAGTTTGATAAGTTTCCCAATGTACTAAAATCTACTCCTCAGAAACTTCCACCCTTTACTTTCAGTTATAGGAGTGAAGAGAGAGGGTCAAGAACTATATCCTCCTACATTTTATTTATTAGCTCCCAGATATTCAGTTCAGTGTCTACCTATAGGGCACCTTCTATCTGCCCAGTTACTGGGTAAGTCTGAGGTGCCTCTTCGTAGTAGCCCTGCATGCTGCAACCAGGTAATCTGACTGTTCCTAGCTTTGATTTGCTCTTCTTGGTGCACAGGAAGTCCTCAACAGACACTCATTAACAAACCAACTCATCCTGCATATGATCTCTCTGTGATATCCTTCTACTTCAATTATTTAAGCTAAGCAATGTGCAGCTGAAGCTTGAGATTCTTGCTGTTTTATAAAATGCCAAGACTTGTCATCCTGAATGTTATTCTGGACTGTAGTAAATAATTTTTTAAATTTTTCAAACAATACTAGAATTTGAGAAATTAAGGATGCATTAGTATTGTAGGCCTGCCATAACCAAGTACTACAGATTGGGTGGCTTAAATAACAGAACTGCATTTTCTCACAGTGCTGGAAGCTAGCAGTTCAAGATCAAGGTGTTGTCAGGGTTGGAAGGCCTCTCTCCTTGGCTTGCAGGCAGCCCCCTTCTTGTCCTGTCTTCACATGGTATTTTCTCTCTGTGTGTACATGCCTATATTCAAATTTCATTTTCTTATGGGGCACTAGTCGTATTGAATTAAGACACTAAAGACTTTGTTTTAACTTCATTACCTCTTTAAAGAGCTCATCTTCAAATATAGTCATTTTCTGAGGTACTGAGGATTGAAAATTGGACTTCAACAAGAGTTTTAGGGGCATACACTTCAGCCTATAACAGAAGGTCACTTAATCCCACCTTCATTCTGGTTCCTTTGAGGAATGTCTTCTAAAATATCATGATAGTGCTTGCTTCAGCAGCACATATACTAAAATTGGAACGATACAGAGAAGATTAGCATGACCCCTGAACAAGGATGACACTCAAATTCATGAATCATTCCACATTTTTGAGAAGTTTAGTCAAAGAACTAGCATGGAAGAACCATGGACATGGACAACAAGTGGGACTGACTTTAGAGGTGAATGAGTGGGTGGGGAAGGGGACAGAGGAGAGCAAAAAGGGGATGGATGTAATACAACAACAATAAAATTTAAAAATAAAAAAAAAAGAGAGAGATAAATTAATAAATAGAATATCATCATAAATGTACCCACCAGATACTTGTTTAGGCACTTGCAAGGATGGAGCATTCACCACCTCACAAGGCAATGCATTCCTTTGTTGAGCTACTTCGAGTGTCACAGTGTTCACCCATGTTGAACTGAAACAATCATTCTTTAAAGTTCTCCTTTGCCCCTTTTGCTCCATAGTAGGTGATTTGCACCATCTGTTACATGTTGAATCTCCATCTACAGACAGTGTCGACTTCATGGCTCACCAGTAGCAGCAACAGGAAATGGTTTGATTGGACCCCAAAGGAGAACACATAGTGCTGACAACCTCAGTAAGGTCAATTCTAGTGTAAAATTGGAGAACACAGTTCCTGGGCCAGGATTATCCTCTCACTGCTCTGTTTTCCCAGAGTGGCTGCAATCAGGAAATCTCTTCCCTCTCTCCCATGTATCCACCAAGGAATTACCCATTCCTGTGTCCCACTGTGGAATTCAGAATTGACATGTTCCTGTATGTTCACCAATGTTTCAATAGTCCTTGAATGTTGACATGGGCTGAATCAAGCCCATAAATTCGGTTTCTGAACAAACAGGCCTTTGTTCAAAATGGAATTGCAGCAAGCGGGAACTGTACAAGCAGGCCAAGGTCAGGGCACCCGCCTAAAGAGCACCCACTGCCCTTGGTGATCACCACCAGCCAACCCAGAAGAGCCTCTGACCCAGCAGTGCATTGTCAAGGCTAGCAGGCTTCCTTCTGGCTTTAATCAACCTATATATCAATATCTTCTCTACCCACATTAATTTTTTAGTATCATGGCAGCTTAAACGTTTTAAAGGCATGGTTCTAGTCATGATTTTTCTCATCAGAAGCCTTCAGTGGCTCACCTTGCCTACTTCAATGAAGCAAAAGTTCTAAAAATGCTGATAAGTAAATTCCATTTGCCATCTTCCTTTCTACCCCCACCTTCCTATTCCTGGCTCTGTGCTCTAGGAGGCTGTCCCAGTGGCTTCTGGCTGGGTTTGGATAACAGGAACAAGCAGCAAGAGATTGAAAGATGAAAGGAGAGAGGTTGTGTTTTTTCTCCCCACTGCCTTCCTACTTAGGGCCTCTCCAAGACTCCACCTCTTGCTGACTGGTCCCTCCTCCAAGGTCTGGCTTTCACTGATCTCCTTCTTGCCCCAGGTCTAGCAGTGATGGTCTTTCCTGTGTTGATACTCACCAGATGCCTTCATATTTTTCGCTGAGTCCCAGCATTGCTACAGCTTCCTGACTTGGCTGACTTGGATTCTGTTCCCTGGCACAAATGCCCTTTTCTATATCTCCATTCTCTTTGACCTTCCTAAATAATATCCTGAACTTTGGTGAAACTCTTCTATCTGCTGTACCAAAGATCAGAGGTCTTCCACTCTGACTGCATATCAGAATTACTTGAAAAAACGTGTTTTAAAATATCAATCTCTGGGCCCCACCCTCAAACAATCTGAGTTCATTGACCTGGGTGGGGAAGAACTATGTAGCCATGCACCAGGCAGAGCCATGCTGATGGGAGCTTCCAGCTGTGTGGAAGCAGTGGTGGGGACAGGCGTTGCTTGTTTAAAGTTTTCCAAGTAACTTTAATAGGCAGCCGGGACTGAGAGCCACTGTCGTAAATATTTCACTTCCTGTCACTTGACCTTGGCACGTGCTTTTCCATCACTAAGATCATGCTCCAACTGTCATGAAATCCTACCACATCAAAGTCCGTATCAAATGAACTTTTCCACAAAACCTTTTCCCACCTCCACCCCAACCAGGGGCTGACGTCTCAGTCCATTGAACCCTTGTGACATTCCCCCTCTTGAGCCTTAATGTCACAATTGTTAGGCCAAGTAGCCTTTTCAAGCAGGGACTGTGTATGTTTGGATAAGATCTCATAGTCATCTTGTTTGAATTCCCAGTGAGTGAGGAAGCAAAGTTCAGACAATTCTGGGTCTAGGATCTCCAGTGTCATAGCTTGGTATCCTGTTAACATTTTTCCAAGCTACAAAGGGTGGAGTTTATTCCAGTTCAAGTTCTCAAACTACTCTCCTTACATCCTCCTAGCTGTATATTTCCACTTTACAATGTTTTGTAGAAAATCAATGTTATGATCATGTTGCAGAACACAAGTGCTTTGTTTAGATGTTACATCTGACAATTAATCGTTACTAATCGCAATCAATAGATACATTGTGTTCAAATAATTCAATATTCTCTATAAAATCTCTGATTTACTTAGATTTCAGACTCTAATGCTAATATACAGATTGCACGCTCTTTAATAATAAACTTCTTTGCTTCTGAGGGATGAAGCAAGGTGGCAATTTCCCACACTGGGTCCAGTCTTATTCATTCTACCAATGAATATGTGGTTCCATCATCCCTTTTCACGTTCATTCTCCTCTCCAAACACTTTATCCTTTAAATCTTGCTTTGAAGTCTTATGCTAGCCTCAGATACTATAATTAAAATTAACTGATAACTGGTTGTGAGTGATGGCCACTCCTCCTCCATAAGGTTCTCCGTACCTTGCTCATTTGTACAAAAGTATTCCTACTTCACTGAATCTAGGACATCTGTGCCTGAAAGATGCACCATCATTTTGTGTACTACTGAGGAAGAAAACATCTATGATAAATAAATTGTGGCAAGCTACTGATAATAAGATGCCATTAAATATTACTGAAAGATGAAAGGAGAGAGGTTGTGCTTTTTCTCCACTACTTAGGGCCCCTCCAAGACTCCACCTCTTGCTGACTGGTCCTTCCTCCAAGGTTTGGCTTTCAATAGGCTTCTTCTTGCCCCATGTCTAGCATTAATGGTCTTCCCTGTGTTGATACTCAACAGATGCCTTCATATTTTTCACTGTGTCCCAGCATTGCTACAGCTTCCTGACCTGGCTGACTTGGTTAATATTTGGAAAGATGAGTGTCCTAGAATCCATGAAATATGATGTTCCAAAATATCACTACTTCCTTCCTGTGAGCTGCACATTCACCCCATTTCCACCACCTGTAATTGTCCGGAGTGGATTCTCCATAGCATACCAATGATCCTTAACTGTGACTATGTCACTTTCTTCCTTCTCTCATAACTATCTACCTTATTAGATTACTTTGCACCCAAAGAGGCACTCTCATTCTTTAAGAGGTGAGTTTTCTTTTTATCAACACAAGAAGCATTTATCGTATATAGTCAAGGAACTAGAAGACATTGTCTTTGAAATAGTCAAGTTCCTTGGTATCCTCTGTCAGTCTTTCTGGGATCCTTTTCTGAAATATGCAATAACTTCAAAGGCAGCAGCTAAAGTTATTTACTGTGACAGAGAGTTCATTACATTATACCATTTTTAAATGCCACATTGTTTCTTATCTTAAAAAGAATAATAAATAATATTGCAAACATTCTGTCACCTAAAAGCTGAAATCATTTTTTAGTTTCAATTGTTTTCATCTAAACCTTTTACTGTGCAGAACATAATATTGTAGAAAATCTTTTTTTTTCAATGCCTGCATTTCTTTTTTCTTATATGATTTCTCACCAGTTCTAAAGTACTAAGAGACATTAAAAAATATATCAAGGATGTAGAAATGTGTTTCTGTGATTTGACATGGAGGGGCCATCCCCTAAAAATAGCCTGCAGAGCCTATTCCAGCAACACGGCAGCGTCAGACGCTGTGAAGCAGCCTTCAGTGCTGGGACATTGAAACTGCCAACGCCATGGCTAGGCAGCAAATTCAGATTTCTCTTTCCTGACTTAGGCCATGTTCTCTTTTGATGTTTAAAATAAACTGTTCAATTTGGTCCCTACAATTCTAATTTCTGGTAGAGGAAAAGTTTGAGAACTTGAAATTAAGGTTTTTCCCCCCTTGTAGAGCCATAGTTTAGTATCAGAGACCTGGCTTCTGATGACTGTGCCATCAGAATGCTGCCCTCTGAGCTACTTCCCTGCTCTGACCCAAGACAGTCACAGCTCCCTCCAAGGACTGAGTAACCAGTAAATAAGCAAGCTAATTTACAACAGCAATCAACATTTTAAATGCACCTACCATTTGACCCAGTAATTCCATTAGTAGGAATTTATATGACAGATACACTGATACAACTGCATAGATACAACCTACTTGCTTGGAACTAATTGATGTACTTCTGTCTATGAAAAAAACACCAGAAAGGAAACTAAAAGGCCAACTACAATGTGGTGAAAAGGATTAATATTCTTAATATATGAGTACTCTTAAAGCTTACTCAAGCAAGGAACACCATATTATAAAAAGGGGGGAAATATAAGCACTCAACTAAAGAAGAAGTTTAGATTACTGCTAAACATGTTAACATTCACCAGAAATAAAACACATAATATAAAATAAGCGTATGTATACCATGTTTTCATTATAACACTGAAAGATTTTTAGAGATAACAATAGTGTTGGGCATGTGGAAAGAGATTGCCCATCCCCTGTTGATGGGGATGCAAATTGCCTAGACTTTTGGAGCATATTTTATTAACAATATGAGTTGCAAAACTTAATTAACACTCCACTTAAAATGGACTTAGGAGTCTAGAAGAGAGAACTCTCACACAAAGTCATTCCATACACCCTACAGACCCCACCGGGAAGAAACATACTTTGCACCTCAACAGGACGTGATACTACTTGACTACCTCAGCAGAAGGAAGGAAACATTAGTGCTCACCTAGTGCCAGCTTAGCTAATGGGAGAAGACTGCTGTAACTCAACCAATGAGAAGCCCCTGTGCTTCTGAACTTGCAGTTTCCTGCAACAAACTTGTTGGTTTTAATAGTCCCTGGGAGTCTGTAAAAGAGCATCCATCTCCTTTGCTTCTCTGGACTTCCAGTGCTTCACTATTACACCACGTGTCCCAAATTGCAATTCATTGTTATTCCCAAATAAACCTATTTTGCTGGACTATTTGTTAAGGGCCAAGAGTAGCACTCATTTTAACCTTTGCATTCACCATAACAAAATAGTTCCTCTTCTAAAAATGTATCCTTAGGAAATAAATATAAATATAAATATAATACAATACATATATACTCAGAACTGCGTTTGCCTTGAAAGTGTTCATAATAAGAGGGAAGAAGGGAAACAATTTGCAGCAATAAATTGATTCACTAAATTACATAGAAACGCCATTCATATAATAAAGTTTCCTACCTTTCCTACTTGCCTTGTTGCATTTAAAAACAAATAACTAAAGCATCTGCGATGATGACCCATCTATCCTTTTTAGTAGCTCAGATATTCAGAGTTAATCAGAGATGATAAAGGGAAACGGAAGATCAGTGGGATTGTTTTTCCATTAGTGATAATAAGAAATGCAAAGGACCTGGTTTCAAATTCTCCTTCTTCCACTTACTAGCAGTTGGATTTTAGGTTATTTTAAAAACTTTTCTGGGCTTTCATTACTCAATTGGAAAATAATGTAACAGCAATACAGGGTATGTGAGGAACAAATCAGACAACATTTCTGTGTACCGCACCTGACACCTAAATACTCACAAATATTCCCCTCTTGTGCATTGGTGCACCCCTAACATTCTTTAAGTCATTTTTGCATAGATTTGTGAAAGTGAGAGCATGTACAAGAAAAGAAAAGATTGTGCAGACAGAGCTACGCCAAAGGGAAAGCATGGCTGAGAAACATGAGAGTGATTCTGGGTTCAGTCCCCACGGCTTCCTACTAGGAGTACGTTGTGCCTAACGGAGCATAGGGAAGATGGGAGTGGACCCTCTATCACATCTGCAAAGTGAATTTGTCAGTAGAAATTATTTTATGGAATGCCCACGGACTCCTCATAGATTCTATTATATGGCAGAATTTTCTTGTGAATGTAAGTATTGCCAGATCTGCATGGGGGAGTGAGTGATATAGTTCCCACTGCCTTTCAATAGCTACCTTCTGTTTCAGTGACACTGGAGAAAATTCTGGGGCTCTTATTTGACGTATGTCTATTATAAGCCTATTGGTTTCATCTGAACAATATCCTTCTCTCACTTAAGTTATTTCCTTCTGCTACTGACTTGGATCTGGATGTGACAGGGCAGGGTGGAGAAGAGGTTCTGAGCAGCTTCCAGAGACCATGGTGGATTAACCCTCAAGTTAGAAGCCACTGGATCTAGTTTCCATTTTTTTCTCAGAATTAATATATTGGCAACCCCAACCCAAACTGAACACACCTATGTTTCTTTTTAGTTTAATTTTTTTATTGTGGTAAAACATATGTAATATAAACTTACTGCTTAACCATTTTAAGTGAACAGTTAGTTCAGTGTTATTCAAAACATTTAGGTAACTGTGCAACCATAACCACCATTTATCTCTGGAACTATTTTACCTTCCCAAATTGAAACTCTGCACCAATAAACATTAACTCTCCATGTCTGTTCTACCAGCCCCTGGTAACCATCATTGTATGTTCTGTCTCTGAATATAATTACTCTAGATCCATCGTGTAAGTGGAATTATGTAGTATTTGTCCTTTTGTGGCTGGCTTATTTTACTAAGTATAATGTCCTGAAAGTTCATCCACATTGCAGCATGTGTCAGAGTTTCCTTACTTTTTAAGGTTGAGTAATATTCTATCTTATGTATTCACCACATTTCATTTATTCAATCATCTGCTAAACACTTGGGTTCTTCATCCTTTTCGCTATTGTGAATAATGCTGCTGTGAACATGTCACCTGAGTTCTGAATGAAGATAAGTAAGAATTTAACTAACATTTTAAAAATTCATTTCAGTGACTTATGTTTAACCAAATGGGACAAGGAAATGACTGAACTCCCAGGACCCTGGGAAGGGATCAGCCACATTTCTGAGCTTCTGTTCTCAGTTTTTGCAGTTGACTCATCACTGGCCTGGTTCCAGTTTTCTCTTGGAAATAATCATAGAAGGGGATTATATGTGAAAGGAGTAATTGCTCATGAAGCTCCCACATAGCTTTGTGCAACACTAGCAAATACCAGAATCAACTGGGAATAAATTGTGGAGGCATGGTCACATTTACCATGGTGAGATATTGAGAACTTTCAGGCAAAACTTTTAATAGGTAACATATTTGATATGAAATTCTCATTGTGTCTGTAACTGTGATTCTAGGCCATTTTCTACTAGGTTTTGGATTGACATTCTCTTTTAAAAGACGAAGTCAATATAGAACTGTAACCTCCCATGTTGTGATCTGGTCAAATAGGAAATAAATCAGAAAGACAACATTAATATAAATGAGAAGCCAAGATGTTCCAGAAAACACATTTCTGTTTATTGGGATACAAATTAATGCTCAGATGATTAGTGTTTTTGGAAGATTTTATTATGTATAATCAAGGCTTACACAGAAACCAAGGTCTGGGGTAGCAGAGATTCTATTAGCTAATATTTGTGGAATCTATCCAGCCTTTGTATTCTTGTAACAACTCTGCCAGGTAGCTCTCCTTAACAATATCTTGCATGTGAAGAAACTGAAGTTTCTGAAGTTTAAGTAATTTCTCTAAGTCCACACAGCTGCCAATAGGCAGAGCCATAACTCCAGCCCAAATTGGTCTTAACTAAAAACCAATTCTTGGACTTGCTGCCAAGATGGAGGCATTGAGAGACATGCTTCATCTCCTTCCACAACCATAAGAAAGATTACATCTACCTCAAAACAAAAAACAAGAACCGCAAGAAAATCAAACTGCATGGAAGTCCAACAAGCAAAGATATAAAGAACTAAAACTCATCCAGATGGACAGAGACAGGGAACCAGGGCAAAGACAGTGTGGTGCAGTGGCAAGGCAGTGGCTTTGGCCTGTGGGTGGAAATAGCCATCACATATTATAAAAGCCAGGAGGGACACCTGGGGAGCAACCCTACTTTCAGGCCAATCCAAGCAGCTCACAGCACCAGGAAAATAAAGCCTGATTGCTTCTGGCTGTGAAACCTGTGGGGGCTGGGTGGCAGAAGACGCTGCCTGTCTCTCTGGAGAGTCTGTTTAAAGGGCCCCATGGTCCTAGAACATCCATGGACCCACTCACTCTGGGAACCATCATCAGGACAATGACTAGAGGGTCACCAGTCACATAAGGAAAGTGAGTGAAGTGACTGGAAATGGGGCAAGTGCCAAGCAAGTGGCATTGTTTCCTCTCTGACCCCTTCCCCACATACAGCCCCACAAAGCAGTGAAACTGGTTGACTGCACTGAAGAATATCTACAGCTCTGCCCCTTAAAATGTAACAGATGTGGTACACAGAGGCCAACACAGGTGGCTGTCAAATTGAAGAGACAGAGGAGTTAGGCCCAAAATAGGGAGCAGATCAAGGCTTCAGAGGGAAAACTAAGAAACATGGAGAAAGACAACCTAACAGATGCAGAATTCAAAACACTAGTGATAACGAAGCTCACAGAAATGATTGAGAACAGCAAGTGAATAAGAAAAGAAGTGAAAGCTATACTAAATGAAATGAAGAAAAATACACACAAAACCAATGGTGAAGGGGAATAAGTCAGGGTTCAAATCAATGATTTGGAACATAAGGAAGAAATAAACAGTCACCCAGTACAGAATAAAGAAACAATAATTGGAAAAAAACAATGAGAGGCTAAGAACCTCTGGGACAACTTGAAATGTACCAACATCTGAATCATAGAGTTGTCAGAGGAGAAGAAGAAGAGCAAGAAATTGAAAATTTATTTTAAAAAATAATGAAGGAAAATTCCCTAATTTGGTGAAGGAAATAGAAATACAAGTTCGGGAAGCACAGAGAGTCCCAAACAAGTAGGATCCAAAGAGGACCACACCAAGACACATCATAAGTAAAGTGTTAAAGGTTAAAGAGAAAGAGGGAATCTTCAAAGCAGCAAAAGCAGAGAGATCCCTACAAAGAAATTCCCATAAGATTGTCAGTTGATTTCTCAAAAGAAACTTTGCAGGCAAGAAGTATTCAAAGTGATAAAAAGCAATGTCCTACAACCAAGATTACTCTATCCAGCAAAGCTATCATTTGGAATGGAAGGTAGATAAAATGCTTCCCAGACAAGGTAAATCTAAAGGAGTTCATCATCACCAAATCCTTATTGTATGAAATGTTAAAGGGACACATTTAAGAAAAAGAAGGTCAAGACTATGAACAGTAAAATGACAAACTTACAACTATCAACAATAAAAATAAAAAACAAACTATGCAAACAACTAGAACAAGAACAGAATCATAGGTATGGAGATCATATAGAGGGTTATCAGCAGGGAGGAAGAAGGGGGAGGGTGGGGGAAAAGGTGCAGGGATCAAAAAGCATAACTGGTAGGTACAAAATAGGGGGATGTTAAGAATAGTAAAGTAAATGGAGAAGCCAAAGAACCTATATACTACATGACCCATGGACATGAACTAAGGGAGGGAGATTGCTGGAGGGAAGGAAGGTACTAGGCAGAGGGGGACAAAGGGGAGAAATTGGGACAACTATAATCTCATAACGAATAAAATATACTTTAAAAATTTATCTTCCAGTCTTAATGCAGACCTTCTGGTTTTACAGAAATGAGTTAAAATTAATATTCCATGTTACATAGACCATTAGCTCTCCAAGCGTGGTCTCTAGGCTAGCAGCATCAGCATCACCTGGAAAATGTTAGAAATATACATTCTCAGGCCCCCATCAAGTTTTGAGTCAGATATTCTAGGGGTGAGGGGACCCGGGGGTTCCATACGTCGCTGGAGTGTAAGAGCTGCTGGCAGAAGATTCCCTCCAAAAGGAGCACTGGCTTGTCTGTTTTCACTTCACCTAGATGACAGAAGACCAAGTGGGTGAAAATGCGAGGACTGGATGCAGATCATGGCATTCAAAATCAGGCCTGACAGTATTTCAGCTCATTTAAGATTGCATGGTGAGTTTCAGTGTCAGAAGGTTGACTCTGATCTAAATTTTAATTTAGCCAATTGCCCTCATCCCTCTTCCATGCCCTGATGTCCCTTCCTGCCTTGCATTACTCAAGCAGTTGGCATTTACTGAGTGGATACTAACTTCCATCTTGGAGAAATGTCAATTTAATCAGCAAACACTCCCCTGTCATATCCTCTACTCAGCACAATGGAATTTTGCCCAGAGATTTTGATTCTCTGTCTGCTGGGAGTTTAAGGCCAATTCCTAGCAAAGCAGATGATACACAGGAATTGACAACATAGCCAATGGATTTTTATTATTTGTTGACATTCTCTTGAGCATCAGAAACAATAAGATGAAGTTCAAATGTTTGAACAAGATTCAAAGGCAATTTTCAGTCAGTCAGATTTTAATGATAAAATAGATGAATATGAGGCCTTGATATTTCAATGCCTTAAGGATTTGACTGTTACCCTTACAGGAATGAACTGAAATGTAACACCTCCTAGCCTGCATAGGTGACATTGACATTCTGACAGGCCTTTGTTGAAGGATTCAAGGTTGACTTGCATATATGTGTATTCACTGGAGTAGGGCAGAGGGCTTCCTAGGGGAGATGAGAGGAAGCTGGGAGACAATGATAGTCGTGCTGCAAGTCTAGCTTCTGGGAATACTTTGTTTCATTTCATGTCAAGTGTTTGCCAGTGGCACTGTGAGCGTAATCATTGCACAGGAAAGGTGAAAATAGCTGTGCTGGAGTCACAGTGAATTAAGATTTTTGCCTAGTCAACAGGACTGACTCTGCAGGAGCTACTTATGAGTTCAGGAAATGGGAGCCCTTTCATAGGAACCACCCCACCCTGAGCTGAGTGGACAGACACTTGCTGAAAAGTATGTACATGGCGGTTCAAGTCCTGGGCAGCCTGGGTTCAAAACCTGCCTCTCCCAGTGACTGCGTGTGGCCTTAGGGATGTTTGCCTCCCCTCTCAGTGACACTTCTTTCTCACTGTAAGAGGGGATGACAGTCACAGTCCTGCCGCATAGGTCAGCTATTATTATATAAATATTCAGCTGCATTATTTGAGAACCAGGCTAAGTGTTAAGGCATCTTTAATATCAACAAAATCTTTACAAGCCATCTCAATGTGTGGATTTCTTAGCTCAATAACACCTGAAATTTTATAATGTTCCAGCAAAAAGAAGGGAAATTAATATTTACTGAGAGCAGGTACACGTACGTCCCAAACTTTCAAAGTCCTTACATGCATGCTAAACACTACAGCAATGGTCCCTAATATTTTTGGCACCAGGTACCGGTGTTTCCACCCACATGGTGGAGGATGGGGTGGAGGCGCAGCTCTTGCAGAGTGGGGGATGGGAGGCAAAGCTCCAGTGAGCTTGGCTTGCCTTTAGCCACTCATCTCCTGCTACGGTGGGCTTGCGGGGCAGGTGGTAGAAGGAAGAGGGGGTGCGGTGGGGGCAAGCTTCCCTCGAGGCAGTTCCTAACAAGTGGGAGGTCCGTGGCTTGGGGGTTGGGACCCCTGCTCTACAGCAGTGTTTATTATACCTTGTTATAAATAAACAGAGGCGTCAAACATTAAGAAATTTCGGTTCACAGAGACCAGTATTTGAAGCCAGGGTGCCAGCTCTTCCACTCTATGCGAGATCCCCCTCATAATAGACATCTCCCAGTCCTGGCATATTTCATTAAAATGCTCTCATACACAGATTTCCGCCCAGCCCCAGGTCCACCTGGTTACCTTATATAAAAAACAAACAAACAAACAAACAAAAAACCCTGGGACTTGGAACTCTTTTCCCCATGTGTCCAGAAACAAATACATTCATGACTGCTTAAATTTGACTCGGAGTTAGCTTTCTTCTCTAAATGCCCCTGCTCGGGCGTGGCTTTTGCTTTGAGAAAATGTACTGCTATCCTTTTGGATTAATTTGTGAACTGGGCCATTTTAAAGGCAATAGGAACGTTAAGTCCCAAACATTTAAATAAAAGTCGGAAGGCAATCACCACAGGACTTTTATCGTAAAGCATCACTGGCAGTTTCATGTAAACGAAAAAGCCAACATCCATGTGATACTTTTATAAGAAATTTTTATGAAGTTAATTTCAAAGACAAATGTACTTTCAAAATTTTAAGTTGGTCAAACAGTATAATGTAACTACATAATTTCTCAAAAAAGTTGCCCTAACACAGCTTCTATCATTTTGGGATATTTGCCTTTTCAGTTCTGTAGTGATTCAATCAGTGAACATAATAAGAACAGGAAGCTGGGTCTCAGCATTATGGCCAGCCTAATCAAAGAGCAGTGTAATCAAAGTGTGGGCTGTTTACAGGAAATACAGGAGATGGATCTGGATGAGGTGCAGAACATATGATGGGACAGAAGCAGAAGTTGAACTGAAATGTAGTTCAGGGCTCACTGTCCATCTGCCAACCTATTTAATACACAGGGTCATAGAAACAGTGTCCAACGCCTTTAGACTTTTCAGGGTCTTTGAGACCTAAAAATATTTGTTAGCTCTAAAATAGGAGGGGGGCTTTGAAAGTAAATAAGATCATTCTAAGTAGTTAATAGCAACTCAACTCAATCCTTCAACAGATAAATATCCATATTAACTTTTATTTGCAATGTTGTATGGCCGTATCTTCCATGCTGCACATGCATGCATTCCCTTGTCTATTCAACACCAATACTGGGGTGTCTAGTAGACATGCCAAATTCACATATCCACCATAATTGATGGCAATTACATCTTCCCAGTTGCTCAAGACAGGACTTGGAGTCATCCTTGTTTTTTCCCTCCCACTCACAAATACCATCAGAAAATTCTGTAGCATTATTTTCAGAAGATATTTGGAATCTGATCACTTCTTATCACTCCAGTGTGAGCCACTCTTATGTGTTACCTGCTTGACTAGTAGGGCCCCCTATTTGGTCCCCTTGTTTGGTCTACCATTGCTTCCTCATTTCATTCTCAGACCAGGACAGACGCTCTTCTGCAACCCAAGTCACAGTATGTCCCTCACCTGCTCAGACATTGCAATGCTGCCCCATCTCTCCCAGATCAGTCTCAGTCCTTTCAAGGCCCTGCATGCCCTGGCCCCCTCTCTTGATACATCCCCTTACCCAATCTGGTCCATCATAGCCACCACCCTAAGCCTTTATCATGGCACATGCAACCTTACTTCGGCTCAAAAGGCATTTTAAGAACCCAAACTTGTTTGGTCAAGAAAAAATTAACATTAATAAAATAAGTATAGAACCATGTTTAGGGTAGGTGTTAGAGTCTCTACTCAAGTTTGGGTTTTTTTTGTTTGTTTGTTTGTTTTTCACTTTTGAATTTAATTTTATTGTTGTATTACATCTATCCCATTTCCCCTCCCCGCTCTTCCCTTCTCTACTCAAGTTTTGATTTAACAAAACTAAATATGTTGGGACCTAAACAAGGATATGACATAAGCAGGCTAAATTAATTTTCATACTATATGAGAATAGAGGTCTCATTTTTTTTTTATATACTGAAAATAAAACCAAATAAGTGGCAAAGAATTGACAAGATTTGAAATTTCTGTAGCAAAGGTAATAAGGGAGTTTTTTTTAATCGTAGAAAATGAAGCTATGTTTCTCCTGAGTTTCTAGGGCTGGTGTCTGTCTCTCATGGAACTGATTTCCATAGCTCATGGAAAGCTTCATCCTTTCTTGCCATCGTTGTGCTAGGGAGGGAGACATTGTTATTGGGGATTCAGAAAACCTTGATAGATAGACTGGCATGGCTACTGGGCGGAGACTGAGATGCTTAGAGCTTTAAAAGTAACAGTCTATTTTCAGAGATGAACTAGTAACATCTTAAAAACGGAACTTTGTGGGCTTTCTCCACACCCGTGTTTCTAATCTGGAAAAAATGGTTTTTGATATCCCAAAATTACTCCTTTAGAAAGACTTTGAAATGCCGTCCAATTCATCATTCACCATAGGGTGAGATAATAATTAAACTCTCTCAAAGAAATGACCATCTATTTTCTTTCTAAAACTCTTTAGAGAAGAATAGTTTGTCAGCATTTTATTGACTGGTGGAGGCCTCCACACTCAGGGAGGCACCAAGTCTCAGGCAGCTGGAATGAAAAAAGGCAGAAAAGGGAGAGAGGAAATCTTCTGAAGCATCTGAATGGCCTCAGGAAATTTTCTGACTGTGTCCTTTCCTCAAGGGAAGGGAGCACCCTGAGGCTCAAAAGCTGTGGCCTGAGGAGGGTGACGTGATGCCCACACAGTCAGCAGATGTTTCTACCATGCAGAGTCAGAATGTCATTTCCAGGCCTGATACATCTCAGCTGCTGCAACTCCCACTCCTCTCCCTTCTTAAATTATTTAGAAAGATGCTCAACATAGTCTATGGATGACTGTGTCTGGATGCTCTGGTGGTTTCTGTGGAAAGTAGGCCAAGGTGAGCAACTTTTTCTTTAACAGAGAACAGAGAAAACCAAAGGAAGGGCTGATACACCAACAAGTCCTCTTTGTCTGACACGAAATTGTTCCCATTTCTCCTCAAAGAAGCAGATGATGTGAAGCACAGGGTGGCAGTGGAGACCCAACAATTTGGGGCAAGGGCAGGAACTGGGGTTAGAGACCAAAAAAGAATAATTCTGTTTTCATTCAAGTTAGATTTCATTTGAAATTGCAGCACATTTAAACATCTAAACACAGGAGAACCTTAAATATAATGAATATAGTACAGAGGAGAGAGCAAATTTACGGTTCTTCACATGGAAAGTAATACAATAATTAATAATAATACAAGAATAAGCTTTGTCTCACATATACTCACAAATGTAAACCTACTTTTGCCTAACCTATATTTATCAAAATCCTGGAGGAAGAGGAATAGACTTCCTAAGCACAGAAATAACACAGGAGTAAAATTTCTTTTTAAAGACTTGGCTATATAAGCATTTAGTACTTTCAGGGCAAACCCAAGACAGGAAGGAAAACGAACTATAGACAAAGACAAATTTATAGAAAAATGCTTAGTATATGTGTTAAAGAGATTATATGAGTAAATAAGAATGTTGAAACATTGATAGCCAAATGCAATAGCACACAGGCAGGTAATGGATGGCAGGGAAATAGAATTAATTATCAAAATATGGGGGGAAAGCCATAGTGATTCCAATTTTGATCAAAATGTAGTGAAGTCTATATATGCAATGTTACTGTATTACATTTTTAAAAGAATTTGGAATGTATATGAAGAGTTAAAAGGTATTTATGTTCTTTGTTCCAATAATCCCATTTATAAAGTTCCAGTGTAAGGAAATATTCCTAAATATGGAAAAACATGTATACGCAAAGACAATTACTAAAGAATTTATATGAAAGAGTTAGGAAAAAGTCCAACAGATGGTTTCTGGCATATTCCCTTAGTGGTGCACTGTAGGTTGCAGGAAATAATTATAAAAATTATAATGCAACACAGAGAAAATATTAGTGAGTAAAACAAGCTTCGAAAAGTTGTATGGGCAATGAAAAGTACTACCAACTATGAAAGTAAAATATGCCCCGGCTGGTGGCACAGTGGATAAGGTGCCGGCCTGCCAACCCAAAGGTTGCTGGTTTGATTCCCAGCCAGGGCAACATAACCAGGTTGCAAGCCAGGTCTCCAGCTAGGTCTGTAGCTGGAGGCAGGTGAAAAGCAACCATACACTGATGCTTCCCTCCCTCTCTTCCTCCCTCCCTTCCCCTCTCTCTGAAAAATAATAAATTCTTTTTTAATTAAAAAAAAAAAAGAAAGTAAACTATACCTTTGAAAAAAGAGCCTGAAAGGAAATATACCAAAAAGATGATAATGGCTGGTTTGTGGCCATAAATCGTATGAAAAGTACTTTATTTTCAGTAATTTTTGTGTGTATAAAGTTTATAGGACATCTGAATTTTAAAAACAGCCCTGGCTGGTGTAGCTCAGTGGATTGGGTGCCAGCCTGTGAACCAAAGGGGTCCTGGTTCGATTCCCAGTCAGGTCACATGCCTCAGTTGTGAGCCAGGTCCCCAGTTGAGGGCTTGCAAGAGGCAACCACACATTGATGTTTCTCTCCCTCTCTTCATCTTTCCCTTCCCCTCTTTTTAAAAATAATTAAATAAAATCTTCTTTTAAATAAAAATAAAAATAGACATATATAGCAGATTCTTTGAGAAATAGAAATTCCAGGAAATAGAGGCACTAGTTATTCAGATCATCAGAGCATGTTGGAGCTGAGAGAGGCCACCTGGTTAGATATCTCAGTGATTCTAAGCTCATGTCTGTGGTCCATCCTACCTTCAGATCTAATTTAATTGCTATAAAATTGTTATTTCAGATGAATCAAGAGCTACCTCTATTAGTTTCCGATGAGTCACTGCAATAAATACCACGAATTTAGTGGTTTCCCACAACAGAAATGTACTGTATTCTCTTACAGTTCTAGAGGCCAGCAGTCGCAAAATCATTTTATGGGACTGTCACCAGAGCCTAGTTCGCTCTGGCTACTCTAGAAGAGAATCTGTTTCCTTGACTCTTCCAGCATCTGGAGTTTTATTCTCTTTTCTGCATTTCTTGGCTCCTGGTCCCTTCCTTCCTCTTCAAAGCCAACACACAGCATCCTCTCTCTGACTCTGCTTTCATCACTTGGCCCTTCCTTCTTTCCTGTCTATGGTCAAATCTCCCTCTTACAAGGATATATATGAATGCATTTAAGACTCACTCTAAGAATCCAGGATAATCTCCCCTTCTCAAAATCCTTGATTTAATCACACATACAAAGACCCTTTTTCACGTAAGGTAGTCATTGCTGGAGCCATTACTCAGCTACCACTTTGAGCCATTATAGATATTGAAGACTTTTCCTTGATGGTGAGGTCAACATTATCAAATTGTACAGTTTAAATAGGTGAAATTTATAAAGTGTAAATTATACTTCAACAGAGCTCTTAAAAAATAAAATACAGCCCTGGCTGGTGGCACAGTGGATAAAGTGCCAGCCTGCCAACCCAAAGGTCACTGGTTCAATTCCCAGCCAGGGCACATAACCAGGTTGCAAGCCCGGTCTTCAGCCTGGTAGCCTGGTCCGTAGCTGGAGGCATGGCACAGTATTCTCCCTCACTCACTCTCTTCTAACCCTCCTTCTCTTTGCTGGGAAACAAAAGCTACCATATAAACCTTCAGATCTATTGGGTTTGCGCAGGTGGCCTCAGATTTTGATCTGAGCACAGATCAAAATGCCCTGTGCTTTGTTCTCTCATCCTTCCCATAGGCCATGAATGTGGAGTGCCATATAGCACAGAATGGGGCACAAGGAAATAGGGAGAATGGTTGGCGGTACCCTAGTTAGTGCTTCAGAATATTATTGACTTAGGATGTATGGTTGTGGACACAAGCTTATTTGAGTCTCCTTTTATGTCATGAGATAGATTAATTTGACCCCAGTAGCTAGTAGAACAAGTGTCCATGAACTGTAAACTATTTATCCATTGATCACCAAAAAGCCAGAGATACATTTCCATAGAAAGACAAACCTTCAGAAATATTGAATGGAAGACATTTAGTAGGAAAGGGTACAATAGAAGCAAACACATGCCAATAGATATAGAATACACCCTAAAATAAAGCAAGGTAAAGGTGTCAGTTTAAAAACATTAATTCCTTATTTTGTCAATCCTAGAAATAGAAAGTTTAGCACCTTACATTTACTTAAAAAAGAGTATAGTTGTATTTAATTTTTTAAATCCTGGTTTTTTGTTTTTGTTTTTTTTTTTTTTTACTATTTACTAGTAATATTTTACAATCTGAAAATAGAAAATGGAGATACCTGGAATTATATTAATCATAAAGTAGGCCATCCAAGCTCTGTGTCTGCCTTCTGGATGCCCTGTTTTTATCACATGTCTGCCCTTAATTATTATCTCTTTGGTTTTACCTCAAACTTCTTCCTTGAGCTTGCATCAGCAGCCTTCATTCAAAGTGGAAAATAAATCTGAGTTGATGATCCTGAACTGGAAGAGCCAGGTGTCTCCTATGCATGGGCAAAGTTTAGAAATAAAAAATAATGTGTTTTAGGAACTGCATGGAGAAGAATTCTAATATCTCTGATGCTTTGTATTGAGGATCTGATTGGGAATACGCTGCCAGTTGTTTGAAATATTTTACCATATTTCGGAATTCATGGACTTCTAGGTCAAAAGATTTAAAAAGAGCCTTGACCGGTGTGGCTCAGTTGATTGGAGCATTGTCCTGTAACCAAAGGGTTGCAGGTTTGATTCCCCGTCAGGGCACACACTGAGATTGCTGTCAGGTCCACAGCATGTATGGGAGGCAACCAATGGATGTTTCTGTTTGACATCAATGTTTCACTCTCTCTCTTCCTCTCTCTCTAAAATCAATGAAGAAAACATCCTCGTGTAAGGATAAAAAAAAAATATTAAGATTTTAAAAGAATGCTTAAGATGAAGAGAAAGACCCACAAAATTACTCTCAGCTTCAGTTTTAGGTTGAAAGTAATAAAAGTTTATAAATATGGGCTAAAATTATGTATGCCTCTTTAGTCATTGTACATAAACTTAAAATAGCTCTTGGTATAACTCCTTCATCCCCTGCAATCTGAAAGGGGGTGGGGGTGAGGTAGCCGAAATCTCAGGAAGTCAGATTGCGGCTGCCACTGCCATCATTGGTGCTCTTGCCGAAGACAGAGGCTCCTGGCACTTAGGTTTGGGAAGGCTAATTGGAGGCTGAAGTTCTAATTACATTTTTAGCAAAACACAAACAAACAAACAAAACCATCTGCCCTTGGAATGAGTCAGGAACCATTCATGTTTTGGTTATCATACTGAATGATGAAAACCAGAGTTTCACTTGTTCATTGTTCTATGTCACCCTCCTTGAGTGTTTCTTAAGAGGAATGACATTCCACATTGTCTCCATATTGAGACTGTCATTTCCTCTTGTCTCCTCTGCATTTCAGGATATGAGCTAACTCATCACATAGGTTTTTCCATGTAAATAAACATTTTCCACACATATAGGCAGAGCTTTATTTAACCCCACAGTGAGGATGCTATTTTATTAGCAGGGGAAACAGACAGGTAATCAAACTTCACCGAGGTGGCTCTAGCGAGGCTGCTGCATGTGGGCGAGGCAGGCACTTGTGCTGTGCAGAGCTCCCAGGCACTGCCAGCGCGGCTTTCACCAGTAACTGGAGCAAGCACGGTGGGAAACCTGGGCACTCCCAGTTGCTGAGTCTGGAACCTGCCGCAGCAGGTCATCAGGGCAGCCGAGATCCAGCTGGAGTGCACCCGCTGCACGTCAACCCCAGTTTGGGCAAAGAATTCTTTTAACCTTAAAAAGTCATTTTATATGCTGTGAGGCATAGTAACAATCTGACAGGTAGGGACAAGGCATGATTACAGAGGATGAGAGGTGCTCTGGGACTCTTGGGGTGTACCCTGCGGTGTCCAAGGAGCAGAGCTGGCTTGCCATTCCAGTTCTGGTGGTGCACACTGTGAGACATTTGGTGCCGATGATGACAGGAGTGGCTGTGCCGTCCATCACTATCACCATTCCCATAGTCTCACTTGGATGGCTGCAAAATGCTGGCAAGATAAGGACAGGGAAGTTGCTGGTTCCTTTTCATTTCAGAAACAGAGTGATGTCAGCTACATAGACAGATTGGGCTCACTCTGGCTGCCCTCCGCTAGGTAGGAGCTTGACTTACCGGGAATGTGGGACTATGAAAGAAGCACACATTTTTTGCATAGCACTCTGTGATGGGCAGTCTTGAAAGTGACCTCCAGTGACCAGTATCTGCTGGGATTAATGACCTTGAGTGTAGGCTGGACTTAGTCACTTGCTACTAATAAGGAGAATATGCAAAAAGTGATAAGATGCCACTTTCAAGATTAGGTTACAAAAAGGCTATGGCTTTTGTCTTAGACACCCTCTAGCTCATGTTGAGGAAAGTCAGCTGCCCTGCTTATGAGCTGACCTACAGAGAGACCCTGTGGAAAGGAACTGACCGAGTCCCCTAACCAATTCAGGTGAGCAACTTGGGACCTCAGTCTAACAGTCCATGTGGAATTGAACCCTGACAGCCGCCACATGGGAAAGTGTAGGAGCAGATCCTCCTCTCCAACAGAGCCTTCAGATGATACCATACCTCTAGACAACAGCAGGATTGGAACTTCATAAGAGTCCTTGACTCTGAAGCACAAAGCTAAACTGCACAAGGAATTCCGCTGCACAGACACTATGAGATCATATATGTATGTTGTTCTAGGACTAAATTTTGGGGTAATTTTTTACACAGCAGGAGATAATTAATATATCGCTTGGGCAACACAGCCATGAGCAAAGATAGAGTATTTCCATTGTGTGATACAGGTTTCACCACATTCTTTCATCCTACAGATATTTTCATATGGCAGCATGAAGAACTATAATATTGTACCAGCCAATCATTCTAAGTATACTCCACTAAGAGCTTTTATTAAAGTAAACAAAATATCAAAAATTACCTGCTTTCTATTTTTTGCTATTTATAAATTAGTCCACCTATCCTTCAGCAAAAGTATAAATGAGCAGTGAACTAGTCCAAAAGAACTAGCTTGATGGAAAAGAAATGAGGACTTCCAAAATGAATAATCAGAAAAGTTGGCATATCTGATTCAGACAATGACTAAAGGATGCAATTGGATTGCATTAGAGAAGGTCATGGTGAGACTATAAGACAAGAACGTGTGTATGTGCACGTGTGTATGTTTTGGATACATTTATAATTTAGGTAATATTTCAGTCTTCAGTTTTAATGATTTTTTTTTTTTTTAAATTTTATTTCATTATTTCCAGAAGGAGGGGAAGAGAGCAAGGCAGAGAGGGAGAGAAACATCAATGTATGGTTGCTTTTCACCTGCCTCCAGCCACAGACCTGACTGGAGACCTGGTTTGCAATCTTGTTATGTGCCCTGGCTGGGGAATCGAACCTGCGACCTTTGGGTTCGCAGGCCGGCACCTTATCCATTGTGCTACCAGCCAGGGCTTAATGATATTTTTAAGTAGAGAAGTTTAAATTCAAATTAGGGGAATAGTCTTTAGAAATGAAAGAGCCTTAGAAATCAATTAGTCTAGGGATTGTAAAAAAATTTTTTTACTCCAGAGTGCCTACAAACATAAAATCTTGGAATTCTAACATGTAAAATGGAAAATGTGTAGCATAACTTTATTTTACACATTCAAATCCATAAATCATTGAGGATAATAACACGAATACAAAATTTAGGAATTGGGACTTAACGGATGTCAGGTGCAGGCTTATCACCCTGCAGTATAATTGTACAGAATTAGAGCAATTGTAATTCCCAAGGACAAGTAGTTCCAAATGGTAAAAGGTTTTAAAAACAGCTTTCTAGCAATCTAGGATACAAAGCAATTAAAATAATTAAAAAACGACAGAGAAAAAGGCAATTTTTAAAAACAATATCATAGAAGTGCTAGTATGTCTTAATGGATAGTTCTTGAATTTGAAGACAAATACCTTAGCCACTTTTAATTATCAATGATCAGAAAATACTTTTCCAATATAACCTTGAACAATATAAAACCATAGTAATAACATAGTAATATGCAGTTCTTTGTCAAATAGTAATTTTTTGTTAAGATTTTATTGTTTTTAGAAAGAGGGGAAGGGAGGAAGGCAGAGAGGGAGAGAAACATCAATGTGTGGTTGTCTTTCACCTGCCTCCAGCTATAAACCTGGCTGGAGACCTGGCTTGCAACCTGGTTATGTGCCCTGGCTGGGAATCGAACCAGCGACCTTTGGGTTCACAGGCAGTCACCTTTCCACTGAGCCACCAGCCAGGGCTCAAATAGTAATTTTAAGTTTCTAAATATTTTAATGTACTTTGGTTTGCATGTTGCATCCAGTTTCATTGCTGACATTTTAACTGCAATTTTAGGCATGATAACGTAGGAGCCTGACATTGCTAAATTTAGTTCTTTATCTCAGCTCAATATACAAACTAGCACAGCCATGCTATATTTGAGAGTTATAGCTAAAAGATGTTTCTAGTATTGGACAAGAGTAATTTTCTGTCCCATTTGCAGTATTTATGCTGATGCCTCACCTTGGTGTAACCAGTGAACTTTAATATGAAAAGTCAATTCTGGAATACACCACATTTATCATTGTCAATGACTGCAAAGTTTATAATGGGAAAACAATTCTTTAACAAAGTTATCAACTTATATGACATTATTCAACACTTAAAACACAGTTACCTTTTCCATAACAACCAGGTTTTGTTATGCAAATGTAGTACTTGTTCACATGTTGGCAATGATTTTTAAGTAAATGGATTTTCTAACACTGCTATCACTCATCATACAGACATTGCTACATTTTAATGTTTTTTTGTGATGTATACATTCTATGCAGTTAAAATTTTCTTCTAATATATCTGTACTGAGTGTTTTATAAACTGGTAAATAGCATTTTTATTTGCCTGCAAGAATGTATACAAAATAATCAAGCTAGAGAAATCAATATCTATTCACTTGCCTATTTGAAATGTAGAGGTTTTATTCATCTCAGCCTTCAAGCCAATTATTTCAGAATTTTTTATCTGTACTCTTAGATTTCATTTTGTACTCTTTATTGGATATGGTAACCAATGTATTATACAAATCATCTATCAACCTACAGTTTTTAGTAACACTACCAGCATAGGACTTAGTAAGATTTTCCAAATGTTAAGGATTTGACTATGAAGGATTTGAGATCTTACCGGACTTGTGAGCTAAAAAGTTAGCTTGCCATAGTTTCATGACTTCTGGCAGAAGACGTGAGATTCCTGAGCCAGAGGCGAAAGGCCTTCACACTCCCAGATAGCATGGGCCTCATTCTATTTTGTTCCCTTGCCTCCCAAGTCTCACAGGGTGTAACACAGAGCAGCTCAGTAGATGCTGTGCATACAGTGGGTTTGCACCAGTGCTGAGAAAATCGAAGCTCAGAAATTTGAGTTTCTTATAATGGTTTGAGCACAGCAAAACAAATGTGCTCAACCATGACACATTATTTTTATTTTACTGGACAGTAAACAAACCTGCTACAGGCCTGCTGGAAGACACAACCACTGTTTTCCATGGCTCTTTGCTATACAGCATCTGTGAAAAGACAGTCTGAAATAAAGACTGTCAGTGTCTATGTTTGAAAGATGAGCAGAAACATTACAGATGCATGGAGAATTGCCTCCTACTACCCAGTAGTGTATTTTCCCCCTTCCCTCTGCAACTTTTTTTTTCTGAAGAATCTTTAAAGTACTTCAGAGAAATCCCACATTTTGAAACTCACCGCTCAAGTCCAAATGTGTATTCTACAATAAGCAACTGAGGCACAAAGAGGTTAAGTGGTTTGTCTAGGTCATGGCTATTTAAGTGTCAGCCCAGGGTAATGAAATTACAAATCAAAGCAATGTTAGATGACAGCCAACATATCCTTTTCTTTAGTCTAGAACTAGATTGTTTAAAATGTATAAGGGCAAAGACCTTGACAGGGTCTCTTAATTTGAGTTTCCCCATAAGCAATCTCTGAGACACGGATTGGAGTATAAGAAGCTTATTTGGGAAGGAACCCCAGGAAATATCATTAGGGGAGTGAGAAGACAATATACGATTTGTTATGAAGCAAGTTACTATTGTGGACACCTGAAGCTTAATTGCACCAGAGAACTCTGGTAGGCAGTGCAGAGCACACACCTCATCAGAGGGCTGAGGAAGCTGGGGTATTTGTCAACCAAGCCCCATCAGTCATGGGTTGAGGGGACTCTGGGAGGTGTTTACATCCTAGCACTTTCGCTCTGCCCAGCACTCGGTGGAACCGATGCTGCTGGCCGGAGAGTGCCCAAAGGGAAAGTGTCCAAGGTGCTGGCAGTTGGAAATTAGGCCTGTGGGCAGGGAAGTGGTCCCAAAGAGATATAGCTGGGTATGAGCTACATGTGCTCCACTGGGTGTAGCCAGCTTTTGTGAATGAACATATATTTGAGTGAATCTTCGCTAGTCTAATCCTGCATGTCTGCATATTAGTAAAGGTCTTCCTTCCAACTTAATAGGGATACTTATGGATAGGGTTAAGAAGGCCTGTAATAAAATAGTGATTAAGACAAGGGATTAAGAACACAGAAGGCACTGATCATGTGAAGAAGGAAAGACTACCCAAATAGGATTTAAAATATTGGCAAAAGAAGTTAGCATGACAGAGAAGAGGAGGTAGAGGCCAAGGATAGCTAGAGCAAAAAAAAAAAACTATGGATATGGGCAATTCTGATTAAGGAAACTATTCAAGGCACAAAGGGGCTATGAACAGGAAGTAGGTTATAGATTCTCTCCGAGGCCCTGTCTATTGGGGGGAGGGGGTCAGCTGAATTAGAAGCAACTTTCTGTTATAGATTAGAACCGTGACTCCGAAGTTTTTAGTAGGAGGATCCCTTTTTACATAAACATAATTTTCTTAAGTATCTTCACATTAGTGTAGTGGTTTAAATATCTTTTCATTGGGAAACCACATGACTAAAAGCCACAATGAATTCAGTAATGCAGCAGAATGGATTTGTACTTTATTCATCACCATAGCATGTGTACATATTTGAAAAATAGCACAGGGTACGCATGATAAAATGGCAAAATTTTAGTAAAATAAATAACATACCACAAAAGTGTTATATTTTAAAATAAATTTATTCTTATATGTAAACCTATAAACATAGTCATTATTTTTTTAATTATTCAAAAAAGTCTCCATTTGCTGCAATAATAGAGTCAATTTGACTTTGGAATCTTGAGCATGCTTTAATTAACTTTTCTTTATCCATGGACATCATAATGTTTTCAGCTTTAACAGCCTCTTTATTGGAATGAAGTTGTTTACTAACTTCTTTCCCACAAATGCTCCATACATAATAGTCTAAAAGATTTGCATTTGGTGAACTAGGCAGCCAGATTTCCTTTGACCAGAATTCAGGAACATTGACAGTGAGAAGTTCTTGCACCTTTTTGGCACTATGTGCTGGTGCACCATCTTGTTGGAAGATGATGTCCATTTGTGACTTGCTTCATCCACGGCACAACCACTTCTCTCAAAAAGTCAATGTAAACATCAGCAGTCACCTTCAGGCCTTGTGGGAAAAAAAATGTGGGATCATGATATCACCTTCATTGCTACAACACCTAACACTATCACTGTATCAGGAAATTTAATTTTCATGACAATTGGGAATTCAGTAAGATTCTCTCAGAGCCACCTGTTGTTTACTCTGTGGACTATTTGGTCCTGCTGAGAATTATTTTCATTGGAGAAGAAAATCAGAAGGTTTTTTCCTTTGGGTTTCTTCCATTTTGTTAGTAGTGTCCTTGCTTTTTCAAAGCACCTTTCTTTTGCTGTGTCATGAACTGGCCTCTTCTAAGAACATACAATCTGTACCTGATATCTTCAGCAATAATCTTGCAAACCGTTGCATCCGACATCTGCAGTTCTCTTGCTATGGAGTGTGTTGACTTTCCTGGATCTTCGTTGATGATCTCCTGGATTCTGTGTACAATATCTGGACTTGTGCGATCCTTGCATACCATGTGCATTTTCTTTGTTGGTGTGGTGACATCAGGATCAGCATCATACACCTTCTTCACATAGTCAACCGTATGCAAAGGGATGTTATTGAAGTCCACGCTTTCCTTAGCAGTTTGACCTGACGCAGTCTAGAAATTATGGTTGTTCTAACATCATATTCCTTCGACATGATGGTTGCTCTCAGAATTTAATACTTTATATCTGAAACAATGATGTTAAATCATAACCTTAGAGACATAGGTTTTCAAAATTAATAAGAAGCATGTGAAGTAAGGAGATGCAAAGCTATTGCCAATTAATTGCATGCACCCTGTAGTTTATGCACATGTGAGATGTGCCAGATTTGTGGTTTACTCAGACCACAGGTTGGGGAATGCACTGCTTCAGGCACCTACCACAGTGATTCTGGGCTAGACATGAACAATGGCTGAAAGGTGGTTGACCAGAGAACCCTGGCAGGTCTACCACAAAATTGCATTAGATATGTGCCCAGAAAACACATCACAAGAGGCCTCCCTGTGATGAACCCCCACCTTGGGATGTCTGTCTTCCGAAATCCTTCCAATCAGTCAAGATTAGTTATGCCCTCAACATACCTTTGCTTAGAAAAATGGTGAAGAACTTGGTAGAAAGGAGTTGGGTGCAGAAAAAGCAAAGTTCTTTGTAGCCATAGGTGCCTTATTTTAAGGAGAATTCCCCCCACCTTACCCCACCACTTTTATTCTCAAGCTATACAATCCAATCCTATGAGGAACTAAACCTGAGAGCTCAGTGATATTTTCTGATGTCAAATATCCTTATTTTATTAAACCATGTGTGTGTACATATTCTTTATAACTACTTTGGATTGGTACATGACTGTCTTAATTTGGCTTCATAGGTAAGGATTTGAGTGCAAGTAATTTATTTGGTAGGCGTTATAGACCAAATTGTCCACCCCAGTGTGGGCATTTGGACATAAATCCTTTAAAAGGGTAATGAAGGTTAAATGAGGTCATAGTCAGGGCTCTAACTCAACCTGACTGGTGTCCTTATAAGAAGAAGAGAGACCAGGGATGCACACATTGAGAAAAAGCCATGGGTAGACACAGCTGAAAGGCGTCCATCTGCAAGCCACGGGGAGAGGCCTTCAGAGAAATCATCCCTGTGGACACCTTGATCTTGGACTTCCAGCTCCCAAAACTGTGAGAAAATAATTTTCTGTTGTTTACATCCCCAGTCTGTGGTGTCTTGTTACGGCAGCGCTGATAGACTAAGGCAGTGGGTGTTTCCAAGAAGCACCAGGAAGGAAGAGGGATACAAAGTGGGAAGGGAAGAAAAGTAACCAGTGGGCCATTGAGGAGGTAAACTGAGGCTTAGTCCTGCTGGAGACCTCTGTGCAGAGCCACCTCAGAATTGTCCCAACCAGAGTTGAGGAAGCTAGGGGATTTGCACCTCCCCTTTGGTTGGATTGTTGTAGGGGCATTTATGCTCTACATTCTGTCCCACCCCCAACATGAGGGCGCGGCCCACTCCCAGAGCCTGAGAGGGAGAAAGGGACTTGTTCAAGGAAGCTGCGGGTGGCCCTTAGGGAGGACATGGGGTGGGACACTGACAGCATCTGCTACAATAGTTTGAATTAAACAATAGTATCTACTTTTAGGTTTCTTTGGTGTTTACTAAATTAGTAAAGGGTTTAGACCAATTTCTTCAATAGCATCATAATATCACATTTGGTCCCCTCTACTTAAACTAATTGAATAGAAGGAAGGTGGTTTATTGGAGAGCAACCTGCTGGCTTCCAATCTACCTTGGGAAGGAACCTACAGAGAGCATGGGGATTTAGAGGCTGGAATGTGTAAGGCCAATCACACTGGGAATATGTGTGTATTGGTAACATCAGGTTTAAATGGGAAGCCTTGGTCTTAGGTGAGACTGTTACAGAGAGACATGGGCTTTGAGGTGGGGTTAAGTGCCCTGGGTGGGGAGGGGTCTGGGCTTCACATATTGGAGCTTCAGCTGGCTGCTGATTCCAGAATGATTCACTGTTTGTCACCAGCAGCACAGGGGTAGTCAGACATGGGATCATCAACTCACGCATACCATCCTCAAAAGATCTCTCACAAAAGTTTTAAAGAACCACCCTCTTTAACTGGCTTCGTGCTCCCTCCTTCAATGAATTTGAGGAGTGATAGAAGGTTAGCCTGCAGATTTGATAGCCCATGGGGACCATTGTTTCCTGTGGTTGAGGAAGATGTGATCCTCCTCACTTCAATGGATGTGCAGATTGTTTCTAGTCCAGCTGGGAACAACTAGAAAAATTTCAGGAAAAATATGGGAGCTTTTGTCTGAAAGTATCAAGAGCTATGGCATCAGTGAGGCATTGTGGGGCCAATATCCGGGAGGGAATATTCTTAAGGTTGTAGACTGTCTTCTTTCCATACTCCAACTAATCTACCTGCATGCAAACCCTTGTTTTGGTTCTTCTGTTTTGAATTCCATGTCAGGACACCTGAGAAAGTGACCGTGGGTCATGAAGAGGCAGAGCAGGGAGCAGGAACCTTCATTAGGTCAGAAAAGCTCTTTTTCTGATGTTTCTTCTGGGTGAGTGGAACAACAGAACACGCACCCTCCCTTTAACCCCAGTACAGACCCAGTCTCTACATCCTGCTAAGTGTCACCTCCTCTGGACAACATCCTCCCTGGCAGTTTCTGCTATGATCACCAGGGGTAGGGGTTCATCCATCACACCCATCACAACGCTGTGGCCTCCATAGCAACAGTCTGTCCCCCATTCACATGAATGCCACTGCCTGACCAATCTTCCAAAAACACAGGATCAAAATTAATGTTTTTACTGATAAACAAAACACCCAGAGAAAACCACATAAAGTAAATGAGTGGCTTAATGCAGGGTTTTATAGCAAACACTACTGTAACCACAGGCCCTGTTGGTACCCACAGCCTACCACAGGCCCCTCCCAAATACCCTTGAGTTCCTCTTTTCCTTCTTTTTCAGCATACAAGCATGTGTTCCTAAATACTATGGTTTGCCAGATTTTTTTAAAAAACATATTTTGGGTCTTTCAACTGATAGGTTGACACTCTATCTGCCTTTATTTTTCTCAGCAATATGGGTGAAAGAATCCAGATCTTTTGTCCTGCAGAGGCCCCCCAGTATGAATTTTGCTGGTTACATTCCTGACATGGTTGGACATATTCTGTATTTCCTCTAAATCATGTACTCTGGTGATTGGATGCAAAATACCTTTTTCCTCATGCCATGTCCTTGTTCAGGAAACCATCATCTCCCCAAAACTCCTTCACCTGGCTCTTAGGTGGAGCTGTGACTAACTCCTGAATGCAAGTGGGTTTGGCCTAAGCTGGCCAACAAAGTGTCTTCACTTCCACTAACATGTGGTGCTTGTTTGGGGAAAGGTACTCAGGAAACACATGCAGGAAAGTATTTTCACTTCCACATATATGACACCCTCGTTCTCTCACTGTGTTCTCTCTTCCAATGGTTTCTGAGGTGAGAATATCCTCCCTCCCTTTTTGCTTCAGGATGTATCATCCACATCCTGTCCCAAGCTCCATGAAACCATAACAGGGCTCACTCATTCCTCTGAACTCTTAAAAGATTTAAAGTTGGTTCCAAAATGGTCCAGAATAATGGCCACCCAAAGATGCCCCCACCCATACCCTCAGATCACATGAATACATTTCTTTACCTAGCAAAGAAACTGCAGAGGTAGTAAGAGTATGAACCTTGAGATGGGGAGATGATCCTAGATGCTCCAGGTGGGCCCAATTTAATCACATGAGAGAACAGCCTTTCTGAGCTAGAGGGAGAGAGACTCAAAAATGCAAGTCAGAAAGGTGCATGGTTGCTGGCTTGGAAGATAGAGGAAGGGGCCACAAACCAAGGAAAGTGGCTGGCCACTGGAAGCTGGAAAAGCAAGTAGATTGTCTCTCCAGGTGGTAACACAGCCTTGTCAATGCCTTGATTTTAGACCAGTGAGACCTGTGTTGGATTTCTGACTCACAGAAGCATACAATAATAAATCTGTGTTGTTCAAGTCCCTGATTTTGTAGTAATTTGTTGCAGCAGCTATAGGAAACTAATGTTGCATCCAGTTTGGCCCTGAGACACACCATTATAACATTAATAATAATAATAACAACTTACAACACACATAGCTAAGTATACTTGCATTAAAAAGAACCAAAACTCTTTTTAGGCCCTGGTTGGTGGCTCAGTGGATAGGCGCCAGCTTGTGAACCCAAAGATCACAGGTTCGATTCCCAGCCAGGGCATGTAACCATGTTGCAAGCCAGGTCTCCAGCCAGGTCGGTAGCTGGAGGCAGGTGAAAGACAACATACATTGATGTTTCTCTCCCTCTCTGCCTCCCTCCTTTTCCCTCTCTCTAAAAATAATAAAATCTTTAAAAGAAAAAAACTAAATAAAAAACAAAAACAAAACGATTTTTAACCCTGGCTAGTGTGGTTCAGTGGATTGAGTGGCAGCCTGAGAACCAAAGGATGGCTGGTTTGGTTCCAGTCAGGCCACATGCCTGGGTTGCAGGCCAGGTCCCCAGTTGGGGGCAGGTGAAAGGCAACCACACATTGATGTTTCTCTCCCTCTCTTCCTCCCTCCCCCACTCTGAAAATAAATGAATAAAATCTTTTAAAAAACACAACTATTTCTGAATAGTATATTTTTAAAAATCTCATACTATTCCTTCAACAACACCACTACTGATTGCCAGTTTTGTATGAGATCCTCTAGGGAATTCAAAAAGATTATTCTTCCTTGTAACCAGTTTGTCATCTTTAAGTGTCATGTGGATATAAATTACTACAAATCAAGGCAGTTGGGGGTAAGTGCCCTAGTAGAGGTGAAGAATGAGAGAATGCAGGACACTGTTTGGAAGGGAAAGTATCCCGGATGTCTAAATATTAAACTGCACAGAGTTAGTCCTCAAATATAGCCAATTTCTGGTTTAAACGTTTCTGTCATGTTCACAGACTAGAGAGTTGCTCTGAGCCATGCACCACAAACAGCAAACTAAAAACAGTATCACATCACAGCATTTTGAAAAATACCTTCTCATTAAATTTCTTGTGCTTTAGTGAAGAGTGTGTTTGTAAAAGAATCATTCTACTATTTACCCCTGGTTGACAATTGAGTTTAAGTAATTGGAACTCTCATTAACTGGAAACCTGACTCAATACCCTACTTTTAGCAAGAAAAGGAACTAATGCAGGAAAACACATGAATTTTATTAACTTAAAAATAATTTTAGTACATGGCTCTGATGTAGCGCAGATTCTACCCAATCTTCTACACATTTTATTCCATAAAATGAAGATGTGTGTTCAGAATGATGACTGGGCACATTTTTTAAAGGTAAGACTGGGCACATTTTTTTAAGCTTGCTATATATACTATATATACACAGGGTGAAAAACTGTTTCTAAGGTAATGATTTAACATCATTGTTTCAGATATAAAGTATTAAATTCTAAGAGCAACTGTCATGTCAAAGGATTATGATGTTAGAGCAATCAAAATTTCTGGACTGCATGCAGTGTGAACTGCTAAGGAAATTGTGGGCTTCAATAGCATCCCTTTATGAATTATATATTTATTTAAATTTCAACTTGCCCTGGCTGGGTAGCTAAGTTGGTTAGCATGTCTTCCCTATTCACCAAGGTTGCAGGTGTGTTTCCCCATCAGGGCACATACAAGAATCAGCCAAATGCATAAAGGAATGGAATAACAAATCAATGTTTCTCTCAGGCTCTTCCTCCCTCTCTAAAAGTAATAAATAAAAACTTAAAAAAGAATTAACCTATGAATACATAAGTAAGTGAAATAACAAATTAATGTTTCTCTTTCTCCCTTCTCTCCCTCCCTTCCTCTAAAATCAATAAATAACAATTAAAATGCCAACTTATATTTTTGCTAACAGGGCTTTCTAGTTAATCCTTAACAAAAATGAACATTTGATTTAGTTGAACAGCTCCTTCCTGAGGTCCCCTGACTAATTGAGGGTTTATTGTGATTATTTTATATTTCAAAGCACTTTTATATTTCTTCAAGTTTTAAAGTTACAACTTTATAGTGATATACCTATCACTATAGTAAGTGTTCTTTGACAAAATTCATGCTAAAGATGAGACAGTGTTGAGCACACTTACTTTCCTCTAACTCTTTTTGCCTTCAATTGCACCCAACTTTATAGAGTTGTTTGTATAAACTTTACCCTTTGTGGTTTTTAAGAAAAATACCCAATTCTCTCAGCCACTGAGAGATGGATTTCATGGGGTTCTAGCCTGTTTCTTTTTGAATCCCAAGAAGTAAGGAGTAGGTTCTTAGGTCCTTGGGTAAGAAATTATCATGCCATCTTAGGGTTCATGTTTCTGTCCCTTTTACTTATTAGGCCAATGTAGGTAAAATGAAATTCTGAAACCTGTAAGTCCATCGATATATAGTTTGAAATTCTTACAATGAGTTCATAAAGACCTCTTTTTAGGTTGTTTCACTAATGCTTACTTACAGTCCTCTGTTCCCTTTGGCAACTCATAAAGGTGTGGAATTTTGGGCTATCATGAAAGATTTATTATCTGTCTATCTCCTAATGGGTATGCAGGAAAAGCAGCTGGGGCTGCTGAGAAAAATCAGACTTGGTCTCTGCCCTCAGGGGGTTTATATCCTGCCAAGGTGATTAAGGGGCATTAAGGCTCATTAATGAAATATTTAAAGCACCAATAGCTACTTTTCCAAAAGAAAGTCAGCTGAGGGCAGGAACTGTGACTTGCTACACTTCTTCACAGCATTCTCCATGTAGTAAGTTGGCAATAAATATTCATTAAATTTAACTGCATATACAGAAACAGATCTGTTTGTTCCTCACAAACTTTTCTGTTTTCACAAACAGAAAAGTTAACACCACTTTTCTGTTTCTAATATTGGCACCATCAACTTTGCAGCTCCCCATATCCAAACCTTTAGATTATATTTGATATTCACCTCCTTTGTCTTCTACATCAATCAACTGTCAACTCCTTGTGAGCCTTTTATCTCAGTTTCTCCTAAACCATTTTCCACCCTAGTTTGTGTTATTAACTAAGTAACTCCTAACTGCTCTTCCTCCCACACTCAGTGAATTCTCCTGCTGCCAGGCCCAAATGCTACCAGGCTCAAATGATGTCCACACAATTAAACATCTTCTCAAGATCCTCTCCCAGCATCCTCTGCTCCATTTAGGCAACCAGGGCATCCCCTGTTTCCATGGAGTCCTCCCACATCCCCACTCTCTGTCCCCAGGGTTCTAAGCTCCCTCCACTGGGAATTTCCTCTGTCTCCACATTTCAAAATCCTGTAGTCTGTATCATTCAGGGGTTTTGGATGCAAGAAGAGCAAGTACTTCTGGGTACCTTAAGCAGATCAGAAATTTACTGGAAGGATGGTAAGTAGCCTGCAGTAGAAAGGTTGGGAGAAGAAGGAAGAACTAAGCATGTTAATGACCCATGTAGGACAGTTCTGGGACCCCCTCCAGCAGAGCAAACCGAATCTCATCCTCCCTCCTCTGTGGCACCCTCTCCAGTTTCAAAGTCCTGAGTAGGAGAGTTTATTAGCCAGTCCCAGGTCATTCACTCTCAAGGGTCTCTTCAGAGTGGAAAGATGGGGACCCCTTTCTCTCCTGCCAAAGTCAGGCAGGGATCTCCCTAAAACCAGAAGAGGGGCTGGATTAAGAGCAGCCAAATTATGGTAACTTCCCACTGTGTCGTCTTCTCAAGGTTCATTTCTAATTCCACCGCCTCAAACCTAAAACCACTTTTGATTCTCAGAACATGTTTTGTTTGGTTCTTTCCATATTTAGCTTTATGTTATATTTATTTGTGTATTGGTCTTCTCTTTCCTTCAAGATTAAAAACTCAATTTATCTTTATTTTTACTAAATTGATTCTTATACCTTACAAATATATTTAATTGAATGGATGGTTAAGATAGAAGGTCATGAAACAGCTGATGTATTTTTCATATGCCAAACACACAGATGAGACATGTTTCCATGATCTCATTTAATGTTTACAACTCTCTGTACTTTGCTGTCTAAGATCAAGTGATATGGAACCACAGACTTGTGGGCAGACTGTGCATCTCTTAAGTCTGACTGATGTAGCACCCTGAACCTCACCCTGTGTTTTCCATGAGTCCAAGGAGAGTTGGAAGGGGGTGCTGAATGGAACTCTGAAGGAAGAGGAGGGGGACAGAGTATTTATCACTGTGCCTATACCATCAGAGGCAGAAATTAGTGTGACTGAGGGGGCACAGTGAGGGATAGAAGAGTGAATGAGCAAGTAGCTTATATTGGGGCAGGGTAAACAACGAGATGGTTGTGGCAGGATTAAGTTTGGAAGATGAATCTTAGAATTTAATGAGGATGTGATTTGGGACAAAAGGTTTATGCTTTTTGTACTTTAAGACATTTTGATGGTAAACAAACACAGACATGCTAATGGAATAAAACGTAGAAACATAGAAACATACATTTTTAGATCAAACATCGTCAAAGAAATGTCTCCCTATGCTGGGTCTTGTATTGAGTTAATGATGTCCCAAAAAGAGGGATTCACCTGGAACCTATGAATGTGACCTTATTTGGAAAAGGGGTCTTTGTAGAAGTTACAAGTCAAGGGCCTGAAGATGACATCATCCTGGATTTGGGTGAGCCCTAAATGCAATAAGTATCCTTACAAGAAGGAAGGGAGAGAACACACAGGGGACCGAGCCATGTGAAGACAGAGGCAGAGACTGGAGTGATGTGCACACATACCAAAGAACATCTGGAGTCACCAGAAGCTGGAAAAGGCAAGGAAGGATTGTCCATAAGAGACTGGAGAGAGAGCAAGTTCTGCCGATACACTGATTTCAGGCATTTCAGACCCTGGCCTCCAGAACTCAGAGGGAATAAAGTTCTCTGTTTTAAGCCACCTAGTTGGAGGTAATTTGTTAAGATGGCCCTAGGAAATAATGAATATAGGTCCCTTAGGGCTCAATTGCTCAGCCTTCCTAGAAGTGTACACTCAAGCCTTCTGCAGTCAGATAACTTTTGAGGAGCTGTGTCTGCAATGAGGAACTTTAGGAAGTTTTTGAACAGAGGGGATGCAAGATAGAAGCAATTTTTAGGAAGGTCAGGATGCTACTGATGTACAGTATAAATCTGGGGGATGGGAGGAAGTATGTAAATAGGAGACCAGG
This sequence comes from Noctilio leporinus, assembly GCA_004026585.1. Taxonomy (NCBI): domain Eukaryota; kingdom Metazoa; phylum Chordata; class Mammalia; order Chiroptera; family Noctilionidae; genus Noctilio; species Noctilio leporinus. Next base: position 35,452 of record PVIW01007367.1, on the reverse strand, counting down.
TGGAAGGCAGTGGGGTACCAGAGTTTTGGAGTCAAGTATGTGCAGTTCTGATTCCAGCTCCTTCACTTACTGTTTCAGGTTTGTTTTTGTATTTTTTTTTCCTTTGTGTAAAATAAGGATGATACTATCATGCATGAGACTAGAGCTGATATATGTAAAGAAGTCAAAAGAGGTACATTGTAAGTATTGTTAGTAATCATGTAAAAATTAGGATGTGGCACTGGAAATGGAAAGAAAGGTGCAAAGAGATGTTTAGAAATCACAAGGACTCAGAATCATAAAGATTTAGATTGAGAGGGATTCCAAGGTCCTCTCAAGCCCTCTCCTCACTGCTACTGGGGAGAGCTTGGAGAATGGGGAGGGAGAAGTGAATTAGAATGAGGTTCCCAGGAGCTGAGAGGTGCCTGGTGGTCTCTTGACCAAGCCTCTCCCTGAGACTTTGGGAGGAGCTAGTTTGGGAAAAAGATTAAGTTTCATTCTGAGGTGATGAGTTTGAAGAGTTGAAGAGCCAGGCAGAGGGATAGAAGATAGGCAGGGGATCCCCCTAAGGATCACGCCTGGGAGGTAATAACTAAACATCCAGACTGGAAGCATGCAAAACGTGATCAACTCTCTTTAAAATTAAAACGCACATATCAGAATAAAAACAAAGGGCCAAAGTCTGCCTTGGGATAGATGGATAAGTTGGGAGGACAACATGTCTTACAAAAGACAGGGATGGATGGGTTGGAAAAGTTTTATCTATTATTTCCAGAGAGGCAGGGAGGGAGAGAAACATCAATGTACGGTTGCCTTTCACCTGCCTCCAGCAACAGACCTGGCTGGAGACCTGGCTTGCAACCTGGTTATGTGCCTTGGCTGGGGAATTGTGAACCCAGCGATCTTTGGGTTCACAGGCTGGCGCCTTATCCACTGCACTACCAGCCAGGTTGGAAAGGTAGATAAACAAAAAGGTGACCAAGTTTCAGAAAATAGCAGAAACACCATATATGCTTCAGAAAATTTTGTAGGATAAACACTGAGAAAGAGACCTTGGGTTTTAGATAGAGAATGTCTTTGGTGACTTTATAAAGAATCAGAGGATAAAGACAATTTCAAGAACTATGATTCAATGAAAGTTTACAAAGCAGACAAGTTTAAAACTGGGTCAGTGTTGTTATACCTATTTTGAATACACTAATTTAAAATCGGGCCAGACCATTGACTATACTTCTGCTTTTCTTATTAGTAAGAAAGGTTTTCACAAAATGATGGACTGAGATAGCTTCTTTCCCAAGGCCAAAACAGAGAAGGAGGCTGTCCAAAATTCCCCTCCTTACTTAGGACAATGCACTTCCTTCCAGCTAGTGACTTGATGGGTGCTTCCCACTGCCAGAGAGTATGCCAGGGACTTACGTAGGAGGTAGGTCAATATTATCTTCCCATTTAAAATATTTTCTATAGGTTAAGAAACTCCTGTGTAAGGTTTCACAGTTGAAGAAGCAGATAGTCAAACAACTGGGACTTCAAAGTTATACTGGCTCTAGTGTACCCTCTGGCACTTTTGGGAACAAGGTTGGGGTGGTGGGGTGGGGGCATAAGTGATTCTATGATATAGTCATGTCACCTGGGTAAATTATTATTGCCTTAATAATAATGAGAAGCCAGGAACCTAAGAAAGAATCTCATTAACATGGATCCGGGTTATTCCACCAGGAAATCAGAGACATTTGAATAGCAGGATTTCCTTTGGAGAAGCCATGTGGGAAAGCAATTGGAAATCAGTCATCTGGATGCATATGCCTGTGAAAGGGAACATTATTTCTTTCCCCTTCTTGGGGTTAATATTTCAAGTTCGTTTATAGGTAAGCAACTAGTATGCGTGGTCAGGTGACCCGACAAGACCCACTACTGGTGACAATACTAGTGACAACTCCTTTCGGGGCCCACATTCCTGCAACTCCTCATGGTATTTTGAATTCTGACCCGTGGTTGTGCTTCAGCTGGACTCTACCTAGGAGAGGCAGCGGTTGGGTTTCCTTTCCTCCTCTTTATAAGTGCTTCCGACGAGAATGATGGAGTAAAAAAAGTGTGTAATTGGGGAAGTAAATAGAAGGCAAATAAACAAAAATGCTCACGATTACAGAGGAAGTGACATGTTTATGAAAGTCACTTTTCTGATGCACAACAGGCCCGCTTTGCTGAGAGTGCTTTGGGAATGCTTCCGGGAGGGGGGCGGTCGCTCAACAACTCGAGCGACCTGAAAAGAAAATCAAACAAAAGAGGATGGGAAGCCCACCCACCGATCACCAGAGGCTGGAAGTTGTGGCCTTTCTATCCTTTCTTGCATCTCAATACCACCCCTGCCCCCACTCTCGGTGCAAGTCGTTTTAGGAATGGGGATCCTTTCTTGCCTCGGCTCCGGCCCCGCGCTGCGCTCCTGGAGGACTGGCGGCCGCGCGCCCCAAGAGCGGAGCGTCCCCGAGCGCGGTGCTGCCCTGGTGTGGTTCCCAGCCGAACCGCGCGCGGGCCTGGCGGGAACTGCGCACCCCAAGGTGGGTCTGTGCCCCCACAGCGCCCGGGAGCCGGGCCGGCCCCTGGGCGGTGTCACCACACACCGAGGAGGGGCGGCGGGAGGAGGGAGGAGCAAGGAGGGGCGGGCGCCGCGCGCCCGGGGAGGGGTTGCTGCCGCCGCGGGGATCATCAGGCCGGAGCCGCGCGGCCGAGCGGGCTGCTGGAGGCTCGGCGGTGGGAGGCTCGCGGCGCCCCGGCCCGGGAGGTCCGGCCGGGCCAGCAGCTTCCGCCGGGAGGCGGGAAGAGGTAGCGGAGCAGACAAAGAACAGCGCCTGGGAGGGCGCGGCCGCCGCCCCGGGACCCGAGCCGCTGCCCTCTGGCCTCGGCGAGCGGCGGTAGGGGAGGTAAGCGCGGCCGGCGGGCTTTGGGCGGGGGCTACAAACTTGGGCCGTTCGGCGGAGTTGGAGCGCGGCGGGCTCGCGGGATGGGGCGCGCCCGGGAAGGGACCAGGGGACCGGTCTTTTCCGCGCCCCACCGGTGCCCTGGGCCCCGCCGCGGCCTGTCCCTATGGCTGCGGGCTGCCCGCACTCCTAACTCCGCACCTCCCCCGCCCCTCCCCGCCTGCCCGCCCGGCGCGCTCCGTCCGGGGGCGTGTGCGGAGCCCAGGGGCGTCGTCTAGGGCGCGGGCTGAGGCTGGGGCCTGGGCGGCGCGTTCCCAGGACCAGAGACCCCCGCACGGGGGAAGCGCCTGGCCTGCGGGCAGGCGGCGGGCCCAGAGCCCAGCACGGGACCGTGCAGTGACAGGGTCGCGGGGGCGCCGGCCCCCTGGGAAGAATTAACCGCGAATCACCGGGTCCCAGCGCAGGGACGCGGGAGGCCGAGCGCGGCCCGCAGAACTTGGTGTGTCTATTGGAACTATTTATGGTCCCTCACACAGCTGCTGTCACCTCGCAAACGGGAGGTTCTCGCCTGGTCGAGGGCGCTTTGTGCCTCCGGCTCAGCGTCCCATATTTACAGGACTCATGGAGCCACCTAAAACAAAGTTTCTCATTACTCTCTGCCCTCTCGGTTTGTTCAGGACGATTTAACTACCAAGTGGTTCTGGGAGATACTGGTGTGTGACTTTTAAGACGTTGACTGGAACTCTCCTGTGAGTTCAGTTAGCATGCCATTCTGTGGAGGGGTTTAATTTGCAAAACGCTTTAATCTGAAGACAATAACGATCGTACTGGAAGGTCTGCAAGGAATGCTGGGGGTCACTGGCTGTTGTTGAACACCAAGCTCCTGACTTGAGCATTGTAACAGCTTTAGGGACAAAGCGGGAACATGTGTGGAGTCGGTGTCTGTCTCTTCAAGACAGTTCAGTTGGCAGTTTCCCTTTATTTGGCTTTATTTTGCCAACAGGTTTAAGGCTGACTCTGACAAATTTGCCCTTGCATGATGCGGTCAGCAGGTCCCTGTGCTAGGGCTGAGGAGCCTAAACCCTCGTGCAGGCGGATTCTTTCTGTGACCTAAAAGGAAACTGCAGCTAGGGTGGCCCGTGGGCGTGGCTTGTCGGAGTCGCACAGGTAGGGGAGGCCCTTCCTGTTCCAGGCTCAGCTCTCGCTTCTCTCCTGCTTCTCCGAAGACAGTTTGTTAAGGAGAGTAATTTGAGTGTCTTCTGTAGCATGGCATTTGATGTCATTAGCAGCAGTGTTTTTCAAGCCTTAAAATGACTAAAAAAGAAATTAACCTGACTACTTTATCAAAGCAGATCTAAACTTTGCTCCTGAAAACTCCTTCAATTCACTTACCCAGTGTTCCTAGATAAACTGGTAAATTAGTAACAGGATTCAATCACCTGTGGCCTTTACATTAAGAGAATGGCAGTCGGCGGACTTGTGGGGTACTAGTGGACTTCGTTCGGAGATTGCCCTGGAGGTGCAGTTTTTAGATTTTTGGAACAGGTGCTAACCATACTGGTGAAGCAGTGACAAGAACGGAAATGCCTGCCTTATTATTTCACTCCTTGAGGTTGGTTAGATGTAGTTTTGATGGAAGAAAGAGGCAGGATGTTAGAGGTCTTCCGCTGCAGCTACTTGAGGCTGATATTGGGAACTCGAAGCAAGGGTAAGCTTCTGGAGGACTTTGACTCAGCTTGCTTCCCTTGAGGCCCAACCAGGGCTCTGAGCTTCTCTGTTGCCACATTAACACCAGGATTGATCATGAAATAAAGGATGAAATTGGGTAGCCAATTGCCATTGGGAGAATTGATTTGCTGCACCCTACCCTCTGCTCACTTGTGGAGAAGTGGCACTTTTTAAGTGGGTGGAGCTGGTTTAAGGTGCATTACAGTAAGTAGGTAGCTGCTCTCAGTTTTCAGGCATCAAGTTCTGTTTTATTATATATTACATACTTAAATTCTCTTCATCTTGATCTCTGGGACCCTGCCCCATTCCCAGGCTCTGCCATTTGCACAAGTGGGATTATCAAGGTTTTCCAAGAAACATATTTTGTACACAGTATTTGAGAAATGAGCTAATGTTCACATTAAATAAATACATCAGAAACTTTCCTTGCATGTATACAAATGGGATAACCTTTTAAAATATCCTAAAGACTCCCTGATTACCCGTAATGGCCTGAGTCCTTTTCTTGCTCACTCTTATTAGGCTAACTTGCCTTGGCAAGATAAGGCTGTGTTGCTCTCTGGGACAAATATGTTCTTAGGTGACCAGATGAACTTCAGTGTGCCCTGGGGGAAAGAGATGTAGACACTAATCTCTGCCTTCAAAAATGAGGCTGACTAGCTGAAAAACAGAAGATTGCTTGCTGGGACTGGGAAGGCTGTGACCAATGTTTGGGAAAACTAGCAAGCTAACTCCTCCCCACCCCCCACACATAAATGAACTGGAAACTCCCCAGAACTCACCCTAGAGGTTTAGGAAATTAGTTTTCCCATCTGGAGTGTTTGGAAATGGGACTTTCAGATTCTTTCTTTTTCTTAAAATGAGCATGGAAACCCTTCATGGCATGTTTTCAAAGGGTCTAAGCTAAAAATGATACCATGTAGCATGTTGTTCAATGCTTGAGTTAAGGCAACTTAGAAGGAGGTCAAAACAGCCTTTTAACGGGTTATCAAAAGTGTGTAGCTAGCCCTAGCTGGTTGTGGCTCAGCGGATTGAGTTCTAGCCTATGAAACAAAGGGTCACTGGTTCCATTCCCATTAAGGGCACTTGCCTGGGTTCCCAGTTGGGGGCACGGGAGTGGCGACCACACATCTCTTCCTCCTTTTCCCTCTCTCCAAAAATAAATAAACTTTAAAAATATGCAGCTAAAGTAAAAATAGTTTCTTAACTTCTTTAGGTTACTTAAGTAACACAATTTTAAAAAGTAGATACTTTTCCTGTATTGCACTTTAAACAGATCCCAAAGTATGTGTATTTATAAAGGTATAATCAATGTTAGCAAGTTAAACCCTACCCAACACACATAAACACAGGGCTTTATCACAATCTGCCCTGAGTTTTCTTTGTGTTTGTACCTTATACACATGGATACCCAACAGATGCTGATTGAACAAGTAAATATTAAATTCTGAGCATTTTGATTTGTTAGGGCTTTAGGTTCCCACTGAGAAGGAGTGATAAGTAATCTCCAGAATCCTTGTACCTCTGCTCAGAACTTCTTTGACATGGTGAAAGTCTTTATCCAGATAATGGGAGAATTTGGTCTGGTGTTGCCTCTATTTGGTAAATTCTTTGTCAAGTGACTCACTTTTGTCCTTAACCTAAACTTAAAAAAAGACAAACCAAAAAAAAAAACCACACACAAAAAAACCAAAACCCAAATAAACAAAAGCAAAACAAAAAACAAACTCAATTGTATAGCCAGCTGGTGGGTTTGCTAAATACTTTACTTTTCAATAGATGGTCTGTTTGCCCATCAACCTAAACTAGAAACTCTGGGCAAAGTATTGTAATCCTGGTAAGTTAATTATTTAGTGCCACCTTACTTTCTACCATTTGTATTTTAATTTTTTTTTTTTTTAGATTTTATTTATTTTTCAGAGAGAGGGGAAGGGAGTGAGGGAGAGAAACATCAATGTATGTTTGCCTTTCACCTGCCTCCAGCTACAGGGCTGGCTGGAGACCTGGCTTGCAACCTAGTTACGTTGCCCTGGCTGGGAATCGAACCAGCGACCTTTGGGTTGGCAGGCCGGTGCCTTATCCACTGTGCCACCAGCCAGGGCCTGTATTTTAATCTTTTTAAGAAAAGGAGCTGCAAGTGCACTCAGAATTTAAATACTACAATTTCCTGTTTTGAGTCAGTTTTGAAAAATGGAATGGTTTTGCTGGTCAGTGATTAATGAAAATCTAAATGCCATAGATAAAAATTAAAGATACTTATGCTACTATGGTAATTTATAGTTTACAAGTTGCTTTTTATATACTCCATCATATTTAATATTTGAAATAACATGGTAAAATTGGCTCCAGCCTTTATTTTGGTGTGAGAGGACTATAGATTGGGCAATGCCAAGGATGATAAATCTTGAACTTGGGCAGAAGTCCTTTCTTTGGCACCCTGCACCCCTGCTAAGCAGATGTTGGGGACAGCTGATTCTATATTTGAGTTGACTTGTTGAAGATGAGCCATTTCAGGGGAGCGGACAGGAACAATGTCAGTGAACTTTGTCCTTCATTGTTAGGAACCAGCAAGGTGAAGAGCCCTTATTTTTGTTTAGTGTGCTCATTGGTCAGGTTGGGCTGCTGTCATAGAATACCACAGACTGGGTGTGAAATGGAAATCTTCTCATAGTTCTAGAGACTAGAAAGTCAAGGATCAGGGTCCTTGCTGATTTGATTCTTGGTGAGTCTCTCTTCCTGGCTTATACATGGCAACTTCTTGCTTTGTCCTCACCAACACATTCTTCTCTGGTGTCTCTTCTTACAAAGACACCAGTCCTATTGCATTAGAGCCCTATTAGAGGCCTTATTAACCTTAACTACCCCTTTGAAGGCCCTACCTTCAAATACAGTCACATTAGAAGTTAGGCCCAATATATGAGTATTGGGGAGACAGTTCAATCATAACAGTGTGTAACTCTGTTCAAAAACAAGGCTGGTTATTTAGGAAGCCCTGTTGCTTTCTTCACCCAGACTTGAATCTCCGTATTTGAGGATACTTGCCAGGGCTGGTGACAGCAGTCTGGATGAGGAGGGAATGGTAGTGCACTGCTAGTCAGAGAACCTGGAAATAAGGAAGAAGCCTTAGCATTGGGCTTCCAGGTGCTGGTCAGTTTTTAAGTAGAATGATGGAGAGAAAACAACATTGACTTAATGCCATTTATGGATGCTGCTCCTTAATGTGTGCAGGTTCAACTGCAGGCTTTTTTTATTATTAGGGTCATGATAAAATATCAGCTCTGTAGAAGATGGTAGACATGGAAGTGTATCCTGGGCCTGGATGGAGAGAGCTAAGTGAGAAGGTGGGACTGGTGGCAGCTTGGGGCAGAGAAGCCAACCACTGTGGGCAAGCTTTTGCTGTGACTGTAGTCTTTGCCCTGTGAGTGTGTGTTCCTTCAATGGGTGTGCCTGGCAGTGCTTGGTCAAGTACACCCTGAGCAGTGCATGAATGTGTCTGACCTAGGCCAGTATACATTGATCAAGATCATTACATAAGGCTGGGGGAATGTCTATGTGACTGGCTGCTCTCCAGCTGAAATGTGTATGTTCATTCATAATTCATTCGGTCAGTCACTGTTATTTATATGAATTATCCAACTTTTTACTGATAATTTCCATCTAAAAGTCTGAATGCCACAAGCTGTATGCACTATCTCCTGACTTGCCTGTCTTCTCATTGACTCAACTTGGTTATCCTTGAATTCTCCCATATCTCCTAAATATAAGTCATATAGATTTCACCTCCAAAAGATCTCTTACATCTCAGCCCTGCTGTACATTTTATTTCTTCTCTGTCTTGGACTGTCAGAGTACCTTTCTAACTGCTCTTGCCAATTCATTCTGCTCACTGCACCCTAACATTCAAGTCTGGCCATAGTCTACATTAGTGGTTCTCTATTGCCCCTTGTCCCAAGTCCTCAGTGTTCTCTCAGCCTTAAAATATGCACCAAGCCACTACAGTCACGTGTGGTTACAGCCTAATGGACAGTTTTCCAATTGCGATAACAAAATGCCAGCATTTATAATCAATTTATATGGAAAGGCTCCTGTACGTTGGGGCTGAGTCAGTGTTTACCCCTTGCAATGGTGGATGGCATCACAACACATTTTCAGCTTTGTACCTTGGCACTGTGCAGACCCTTTGGTGGAAAAGAGTCTGAGTGTGAAAAATGCTGTTTATTTCTTTCAGTGTGGAATGTTTCCCTGCAAACGCTTGTTTGTCAAGAGTGCTGCTGTCCTGGTGAAATACAATGAGAGTCACAAATGTGAGCCACAAATGTAATTTTACATGTCCCACTAGCCACATTAAATATGCAAAAAGAACAGGTGAAATTAATTTTCATAATGTTTAATTTTGCCCAATAGAGCTAAAATATTTTTATTTCTATATGTAATCCATGTAAACATTATTAGTAAGATAATTCACATTGTTTTATTTGTGTGAAGTCTTTGAAATGGCATATATTCTGCATCTACAGCATAACTCATTCCCTCTCCTTACATTTGGAGTGTTAGGCAGCCATGTGAGGCCGGTGACTGCCATCAGGTGATGGCAGGTCTGTACGTTTACGTGACTTAAGCTTCCTTTATTCTGTATTTTCCAAAGGTAAGATAGCTAAAAAAAGACATAGTGGAAACAACTTAAAGGAATAATAATTACCATTATTCTTCTTTAATGGTAAAGGTACAATCTATGTCGTTGTAAGGAGTAATGTAATATTTCATGCATTCAAACAATTTTTAGAGTACTAAAACCAGATTTGGTTACATACAATGAAAATACCTTGTACATTTTACAAATATTTTAAAACATGTTTTGAATTCTGGAGGTTAACTTGTTAATGTAAAAAAACTCATTTGGGTATTAGTATGCAACATATTTCTGATATACTTAATTTACAAGTATGCAAGTACAAAAGCTAAAATCATATATCTTTAGTGATCATTAGCTTCTTCCCTAACACACACCCATATCACGCATTGTAATTACTGTTTTAAGCATTTTACACAAAGTAATAACTCATTGAAACCTTTGAAAACAAGTGTGGTTACTTCCTAGATCAAGATATGGAAGAGACACAGCAGGTTACCTTGCTTAAGGGAAAAGTTAGTATTATATGACTATTTAGCAGGTTTGTGATTCAAACTCAGACCATCTGACTTATGAGTCTCCTCTTATCATTAAGCTAGGTCACCATCTCTTCATTAAGATATGTCTGAAAATATATAAAGCCGTAAACTTTTATTATAGTACAGGATTTGAAAAATATTAATGGGAAGTCATTGATCAGGAATGGAACCCCTCCTTTCAGCCAAGTAGTGGAAGAAGCCCTGACCTGTGGAGGAATGGAAGGAATAATTAAGAGCTGCTCCAGTGGTCTTGAGGGGAAGCTGCGGGAGTCACGGAAGAGCATTATAGAGTACAATTGACCCCGTTGCTTCTCCCGCCCAGCCCCTCTGTACTGTCTACCACAGACTAGTGGTCCTCAAAGGGGTGAACTCTCCAGCTCTGAGATGGCTATGGGCATGCCTGGAGGGTTCCTTACACCTCAGGTGCCTGGACCCACCCCAGAGTGTGCGATGCAGCTGCCAGAAGTGGGGCCTGGAAATTTGTTTATCTGATGAATTCTTAGGTAACCTGTGTGGGATGGGTACCACCCACTGAGGATTGCAGCTGAGGGATTTGCACAAGGACTGAGGAACTGACCAGGTGTTCTGCTTTGTAGTAACAGCATTTGAGAGTGGCCTGCAAGCCTGCGGTGCAGTTATTATCCTACAGGTCTTTGTAGTTGTGCCCTTTCTTGAAGAGCTGTGTGATGGGTCCCCACCCTACCTCCACCGCTATGGAGACTGAGGAAGCAGGATAATGAGTTACTGTTAGTAAAATGAAGGTAAATAGGTAGGTGCTTATAGAAAACCTGGCAGCCCAACACATCAGATCCTTTCCCTTTGTTCTCCTGTGATATCTGTGCAGGTCCTAAAGCATCCCCAGATGGCTTTGGAAATGTACTTCTTAGTCATTGAGAGGCCATGAGAGAGGCCAGGTCAAGTCTCAGTCTGGATTTTTGAAAGATTGCTATTATAAGGTTCCTGTGGGACCTTCAACCGTGGTTGCCATTCCAAGTGAGTTTTGTAGTGCCAGATCATCCCAATCCTACCCTTCTGTTTTTGGAAGATTTGCAGCTATCAGAGCATTGGGCAGCCTTCTCCTGGAACAGATGGACCTGAGATACAACCAAGAGTCTGGTGTCTCTTAGGAGTGGAGGCTACTGGTGTCCTAAGACTCAGGGATACACTGGTTTTCAAATGGGCTACCAGTTGGGCAGTTTCTTGCAATTCACAGGTTTGGATTGGCAGTGAAGCTCCTTCTCATGTGGCCAGCCCTATATGTGTAGCATGTTTCAGGAGGAGTAGCAGCAAAAATTCATTTACTTAGACTTTGTAATAATGCTCCTAGCAATGGTGGGGCAACTACTATGGAGAAATCTTTGAAGAAGGTGAGGTCATGATAAAATGCCTAAAAAGGCGCCAGTGGCCATCTTGTAAGACAAAGCCCATCAGTGTCCATAATGATTTTCCTTAAAGGATATGCCTCAGCTTAATGTCTTAAGAATTTTGGCTGAGTACTTACGAATGTCTGCAAGTCAACAAATATTTAAATTATGTCACTTACAAGGCTGGCGGTAGAAGAGAAGCTGTCTCTTTCTCTTCACCTATTTCTAACTGTGTTCATTTTAAGAACAGTCACTTTAAAAGATTGTATCCCATCCCAGCTGGTGTGGCATGGTGGATTGAGTCCTGGCCTGTGACCCAAGGATTGCTGGTTTGATTCCCAGTCAGGACACATGCCTCAGTTTTAGGCCAGGTCCCCAGTTGGGGGTACGGCAGAGGCAATCATACATTGATGTTTCTCTCTCTCTCTCTCTTTCTCTTTCCCTCTCTAAAAATGAAAAAGTAAAATCTTTAAACTAAATAGATAAATAGAAGCTTTATTCCTGTTTTCAAGCCTGTCTGTGTTAGGGGAGGTCTATATTGGTCATTAACAACTCTCTTACTGCTATTGAGTGATGGGTGCCAGCTTGGGGGTACTGACATAAAATCTGTGAGCTGCTTGAGTATTTTTAAGAGAGCAAGAAATAACAGGAGTCAGGGAATTATTTTAGAGACAGTTTCAGGAAATTCGATACAAGTGAACAGTGACTTTTCATCAAACTTTTTAAAAAATGTATTTAGGAGCAGAATCTGGTGAGACAGATATAAAACCAGATTTTTCTATTGGGTCTCCCCTCTGGTTTTCATATTTGCATGTGACTCACTTAATGTACTCCCCACACCCCCGACCATTTATCTGAAAGTTGTCCGTTTTCTATCTGTCTTCATGATCTGCACTCACATGGTTTTCCCTTTACATGTTTTAGTTACTGCCTTCTTTGGACCTACCTAGCTTGTTTAAGAAGTTCTCCTTCCTTTATTAAGCCATCTGTCCTGCCTGATTCCCTTCTTATAGTTTCCTTAGTAGGTCTGATACCTTTGATTAGTAGATACAACCCAGAGGTGTCTGTAAAGATTAAGGCTTAATTGTTTTAATTTGTTACAGCTTAACCTTGACTTAGCCCTAGTCAGGAAAGCTTGAGTCCACTTTCCAAAATCAAAAGTAGGTTCTCTCTTCCTTAATGTCTCAGTTTGGTGAGGGTTACGTGATGAAGGAAGAAAAAATGTTTTCAACATACTGCTTATTAATATGTGCATATTCCCATTTATTTTTGGATCTTGTTAGCTGTTAGAGTTTTTGGATAAAGGGATAAACTTAGTTCACTTTCACAAATACAAAAATACCTCTTTAAATATTAACATGTTAAAAGCTTAATTGAGACTTGAACCTCCACTTCTGACTGAACATGGATTAGTGGCTCTCAACTGGGAGCAATTTTGCCGATTTGTACATGTGGCAATGTCTGGAGACATTTTCTAATTGTCATGGCTGGGGAGTGCTCCTGGCATCTAGTGGGGCCAGGCCAGGGCTGCCGCCACACATTTTATAGTGTGCAGGACTGCCTTACAATAGATAATTACCTGTCAAATGCCACTGTCGCAGAAGCCTCGATGTAACTGAAAGCTGCTCCACTTTGCTGAAACATTAAATTAATGGCACATGGATTTTTCTAGTGTTGCCCTTTTCGAGATTTTTTTTCTTATTTTTTATTTTTTAAAAATTTTGTTGTTGTTGTATTACATCCATCCCCTTTTTGCTCTCCTCTGTCCCCCTCCCCACTTTTTTCTTATTTTTATAAACATGAAAAATAATACCTATTTAGAGAGTGAAACACTATTTAACATATCTGCAGTTAAAGATGTAAAGTGTAAAGAGGCACTTAAATATAACTGACTTAACCATGGTTTATCTGTAATCTTGTTAGTGATAAAGTATGGCAAATAATTGCTTTTTAATTTTCTCCTTCCTATTTGGATGCTAGAAATATGAAATGCTGATTAGTAGGGAACATTTTACTATCTTGCTGAACTGTGATTACAGACTCATTTCCCTTAGAATGTTCACTTACAAGAAGTAACGGAGGCCCTTATACATCGCTTTTCCCCCTTTTTTTTTTTGGATAGGGCACCTGGATATGAATATACACCGTTTTAAATAAGTAATTGACTTTCAGTGTTTGGCCTAATCAAAGACATCTGTTTACGTATCTCAGGAACTTTACAATTGGTGATTGTTTACGGAAAAAAAAATTTTTGTTATTACTAAAGTTCATGAGTCTAGGTTCAGCCTCATTATCTTTAAGTTGGTCACATCTGTAAGCTTTCAAATGTTTCCTTCTCTGTATAGTTCTTAAAAAATGAACTCTTCAGAGGAGAGAGAACAGAAATACCACAAATTAGAGCTTTTCCAAGGAAAAGGGTAATTTGGCTGTTAGTCTCCAACTCCTAGGGTCTGGATTAGTGGCAGAGCTGCCTATTAGCTGGCTGGGAATGTGACGTTGAGGTCCACACTTCTTTCTTTGTAAGCAGGCTGTTACTTGACAAAGTCAGAGCAGCCTGGACTTTTAAGAGTTCTGGTAGCTAGAAGTTTCCTTGGCTTTTCATAGATCTAGTTTGTGTAAATCATTTCCTGTTGGATTGTTCTTCCTTTTTACTTGCTAGCTTCTTATCTCCTCTCTTCCTGTTCTGTTACCAGGGTAAACACCAAGTCAACACTATTATTGTCAACTAATCTTGTTGGAGATACAAGTACAATCACCTTTTCTTTTTCTCAATCCTCCCATCCTCAAAGTGAAAGACTGAAAAATTCCTGGTAATTCTGGACAGACTTAAATTTTGCATTTATGTGCTGTAAACTGCATATGTCTGATTGTCATTTGTGCCTCTGCCTTGTCTCTTACAGCATTGGTTGCGGGAGGCAAGTGTGGTGACTCAGCTGCTGGGTAGATGGGAACAGGTGGTTACAGGGCACAGTGACAGGTCCACAGGGGGCTCATTGGTGCAAGGTCAAGGAGAGGCCTCAGGCCTGGAATGACTGAGATGTCCCAGATCTAGAGCTGCAGACTCTGGGCTTCATTAGGTCCTTGGAGTGGTTATTAAAGTTTCCTTCCTCAAAATAAAGTACTTTGCCTTTTATGGCAGTAACATCTTAACTTATAATTATAACAGGAGCGAGATTAAAATAGTCTCATTCTGAGCTACATTAATAGCTAGTTTAAATTTGAACTTCCAGCATCCTGTGAGGAAGAGAGAGGTAGGTTCTCCTCTTCACCTGCTGCTAATTTGGCTTAAGTTGCACAGCTAATTTTTAACTTCTCTTGACCTCCATTTTGTCTTCTGTGAAACAAGGGCTTAGTTCTGATGTTTTAAAATGTTTTTATTATTCTGCCATTCCCTTATTCAAAACTCAAAGCATCAGTTCTGTATTTTAGAGAAGTTTCTTCGAAGGAGAGTGTCATGAATTGACTCGTGGTAAATTTTTGTTGCTGTTACTTTTTGTGAATCTAGATAAAGGACTGAATGAGCAGGTGCAAGGAGATGTAGAAAACCTGGGTTTTTCTTCCTGTCTGACCTATAAATTGGACTGCCCTCCAGTTTTACTTAACCAAATTGTCACACAATTAATACTTTGGATTGTCAGCTTCGTGACAGTGGCTCTGTGGAAATACAGGGGCTCTATGGAAATACTTGGAACCAAAGACCTGCCCTCAGGGAGTGTATAAACAGATTTTACAGGTTCAAAGTCAATCTGATCTCAATTGACAAGTGTACAAAATGACTTTTAACTACCTGTGTGTGGTGTCCTATAGGAGACACAAGGGAAGACACATGGAACGTCCCCAAGGCCAGGTAGAATTAATTTCAGTTATTCCAAAGAAGGACAATGTTAATATTTTCTTCAAGATCTTTAGAAGCTCTTCAGTGTACTGGCAACCCTGGAGACAGTGGCAAGCCAGCTGAGCAGAAATGGTCCCACTTGGCAGTTGTCAACTTCTGTCGCCACCATAACTGGGCCAGTACCCTGTTCTTTTGTCCTAGGATTGCCACTGTGCTTCCTAGGTGAGGGCCATACTATCAGTTTGCTTAGGGGATGCACTTGATGTGGGGGTCAACTGGTCCATAATTTTAAGATAATGTAAACTCTATTTATATGTTAGGTGTTTGCATAAGTCCTTTAGATCTTAAAAACTAGTAAAACGCTCTTAGTGTTCTTAATGGGACTATGGCATTAGCTAGCATACCAGAACTTCCTTAATCCCTTTTTAAAAATTGAAAATGGCATATGTGTTATGCCTTTACATTTTAGTCTAAAACAGGTTTATTTTGTCAAATGACTACTTTGCCTGAATTAATAATGAATATTGTAAATCAACCCTGTCCAGACATTATTATTATTAATTTTTTAAAGATTTTAATTGTTATTTCCAGAGAGAGGGGAAGGCAGAGAGGGAAAGGGACATCAATGTATTGTTGCCTTTCACCTGCCTCCAGCTACGCACCTGACTGGAGACCTGACTTGCAGCCTGATTAGCCTGATATGTGCCCTAGCTGGGGAATCCAGCCCAGCGACCCTTTGGGTTTGCAGGCCGGCGCCTATCCACTGAGCCATTAGCCAGGGTCCAGACATTATTTTTTATCCTACTAATAGTCTAGTTTGAAGTGTTTCCTTTAATTTGCTTTTAAAGGAAATGATTTTTCATTGTAGATGTTCTTTTGTGTGTGTTTTAAATGCAGTGGTTTCAAATTGTTGACTTCTGCTTAATGCAGTACCCAAATCGCTATGCCATTTTGACAGCAAGTTGGTACAAAACTATTGTGTAGAGGTGACCGAGGTCAGTGTTTCTGCTTTAGCTTTGTGTGGTCTGAGGAAATAACTAGCACTCACACAATTAGAATCATTATCAGTGATTTGCTGTCCATTTTACACTGAACCAGTTTGTGTTTTAACTTTTGATGACATGGATTAGTGTAAAATAGTCTTTGTGATCTACTCTAATTAAATTGTGATACACTATAATTAATGCTTTGTGTTCAAAACATGTTAATTTGAGAATAATGAGAATTTAATATGACTTTGGTGATGCAGTTTTAAATATTGATTGGAATTCATTGATTTTTAGCTCTCAGGATCTTGTTAGGAGAGAATTTAATGTGAGTTAATGTTTGTATTGAGTCTCATCAGGGGAACAAGGTTTCCTTTTTGTTTACAAACTCATGGAGTATATTTATTATTTTACATGTTGAAGTACATATAACGTGTTCTCTGAAAAGCAGCAAAAAATGTACTGTGTCAGCCATGTACTAATCTTATTCTGTTGTGTTGTGCTAATCAGTAAGTGTTTATTTCCTTTTGTTGAATGCAATTTTTACTAACTTTTCCAAAGTAGAATTTGTAAATGTTGAAAGTCATCTATGTTATACTTTGCACATACGTATTTATGCATGTATAGTACATGCTTTTTAAACCTTTAGTTTTAGAGTGGTTTTAGATTTATAGAAACATTTCTAAGTTAGTATTAAGAGTTCCATACACCCAGAGTTCAGTTTCCCCTATAATTAGCATTTACATTACAGTGGTCCATTGGTCACAACTCAGTATTGTTTACTAAGGCCCATATTTTATTTGAAATTTCTTAATTTTTGCTCATGTCCTTTTTCTGTTTGGGATCTGATCCAAGATACTACATTACATTTAGTTGTCATGTCTCCTTTGCCTCCTCTTGGCTGTGACAGTTTTTCAGACTTTGTTTCCCTCATATTTATGTGGAATGCTGGTCAGGTATCTTATGGAATGTTCCTCAGGTTGGGGGTTCATCTGATGCTTTTCTCCTGATCATGCTGGAGTTACGGGTTTTGTCAGGAAGACCACAGAGGTATTCCTTGCACCATATCAAGAGCATATATTGTCAGCATGAATATCACCTTGACCACCTAGCTGAAGTAGTTTTGGTGAGGTTTCTCCTCTGTAGTTAGCTGGTTTTTCCTTTGTGCTGTGGTCTTGAGGGAAGGCACATGAAGAGGGAGGGGTTGTGTTGAGCTTCCTTGAGGGAATTGCATATGATGTGCACTAGTTATCATGTCCTCTTCTTATCTGTCAGTGGGGGTGTGCTCCAAAGCCCCCAGTCAGTGCCTGAACCCTATTAATACTGTTTTTTCATATGTATTCATTCCTATGAGAAGTTTATTTTTAAATTTTGGAAACATTAAATTTGGTTGGGGTGACTGGTTAATGGGATCATAGAATTTTCAAGTGTATACTTGTATTTCTATGGTTCAAGATCTGTATATTGCATAAAGTTTAATTTATAAATTAGACACAGAGATTGACAACACTGATCATAAAGTAGACCACTTAGCATAATATACTATAATAAAAGTTATGCGAATGTGGTTTCTCCCTCTCAGAATATCTCATTGTACTGTACTTGCCGTGTCACTTCAAGTACACGGCTTCTCATAGGCACAGCTGGCATCACTCCTAGGCAGGCCTTGGAGCCATTATTAAGTAAAATAAGGGTGACTTAAACACAGGCACTATGATTTGGTGATAATGGGTCTGAGACCAGATAGCTACTGGGTGACTAACAGGTGGGGAGCACCTACAGTGTGGAGCTGCTGAACAAAAACACGATTCATGTTCCCTACGGGATGGAGCAGGAGGGTAAGATTTTATCACGCTTCTTAGAGCAATTTGCAATTTAAAACCCATGAATTGTTTACTTCTGGAATTTTCCATTTCATGTTTTTGGACTGCAGCCAGTTGCGTGTAACTAGAACCCTGGAAGGTGAAACCATGGATAAAGGGGAACTTCTGTCTTTGGAATTCCACATGGGAGATTTATCTGCTCTGCACACGGGAAGGAAATGCGCAGTGGCCACCAACGGCCTTGCAGCACTGCCCTTGGTACTGTTTGGAGGAGGGAAGCTACCAGCAGACCTGGCAGAGTAGTGTTTCCATAATGTGGTCATCGGGGTGCAAATGAGGAGCGCAGATTCCTGGGGTCTGCTTTGAACCTAGTAACCAGTCTCCTGGGAAGGGTTGGTTTGGAATTCTTCCTGTGGAACAAGTTGCCTGGGTGGTTTGGATACATTTTCAAGGTTGAGATTCACCTTTCCATATCCCGTTGGAACCTTCTATTTTCCTCCTGCATGTGTAGGTGTGTACAGACAGAATCAAGCCCCAGCTCCCTCCATACCTCTTCCCTGCCTGTACTGTCTAGCCCCTCATCTCTATAAAAGGCTCCTGTCCTGATCATCCCACCCACACTTTTAAGACCTCCTGGATTATCTTGTCTGAGTGGCTTACTTTGTATACATCTGAGGTCATTCGTTCTAGGTAACCTCTTCCTCAATGTAACACTCTTAGAGTACTAGCAGAGGGGGCATAGTGAGGTTACAGCTGTGAACCATGCTTTGCTCTGAGCCAGGTGATGACATCCTGCAATGGCGTCAGCCCTGGGAAGGTGCACTTCCTTCTGCAGGCACAGGGCGAGTCTGCTGTCCTGAGTGTGCCCAGTGGCCCTCAAAGCCTGCCCAGGTGCTGCAGCACAGCTCCAGGTGTGCCTGTGAGTGGAGGTCTGGCCAGGTGGAAATCGGCTCAGAAGGTGGCTTGGGGAGGACTTTGGGAGGGCCCCTTTTTCTCCAGTGGCTAACTGAAGGTTCCAGAGGGAGAAGAGTTGATGACCTTTCTCCTGGGTATAGGAAGAATCAGAGCTAAGGTCAATATCCTATTTCACTTTCCTATTTGTACTTCTCCCCCAGTAATGGTATGATTTGAGATTTGGGAGTGGATGGCCTCTTGTGGGGAGACCCTTCCCAAAGCTACACAGAGTGGAGAGCTTCAGTGTATTCATTCACATAAATATAATTTGTATTAGTGCATTTTGTTTATTAAAATTGAATACAAACCTCTGCAGTGGCTTCTCTGAACATTGTTTCCTTTAAATCCATGGCTCTGTGTTAAAGTATAATTTGTGATTTCTATTTTCTGATCATTTTTAAAACAATCTTGTCTTTTTTCAAAATGTTTGCTTTGACTGATTTAACTATGAGAACTATGAGTTGATGGTTTTGTGTAGAAAAGCACTTTGCATGAAAATGAAAACTCCCACTGCTGGAACATGACTATTTAGGGACAGTGTTTTGGGGTTTGCTGGTCTTGGGTTTTCTTTACAGCAAATCTGTTGGAGCATGGTTTTCATAGGAGAGTGGGGTTGAACAAAGTGACCTCTTTAGCTTTCTTCCAGCCATCAAGTTGGAGGAGGCTTTTTCCCAAGGAAACACAGCAAGTAGCAGGCAGAGACCCGGACCAGAGGATCCCAGTCCAGGTCTGGGCTGCCCCCTCACTTTAGCAGCTGCTCCTGTTATTCACAGCAACAAAAGAGCCCCCTGCTCTGAAAGGTTCCTCCTGCAGCCCCCTGCCCCAAGTCTGGAGTCTAGGAATTTGTTCAACCTGGTGGCCTGGCTTCATGATCTAATGTGAAGTTCTGAATAATTCCCCAAACTCAGAGCCCTTAACCCAGGGGCCCTGTTGTGAGTGGATGAATTTCAGAGGGTCTGTGAACGTGGGGTGGCAACAATTACATTTTTATTTCACTAATCTTTAACTGAGACTTAGTATTTCCACTGTGAATGTAGGCAGCACACCTTATGACAGTTACAGTTATCAGAGAAGTGACTGGTAATTGCATCATGGTGGTTGCAGGTATGTTGAAGTTTTTTGAACTCCTGCTCAACATTACTTTGAAATTATGATCATTATTAGGTCTGCTGCTAGAGACTCTTGTTTAGAGTGCCCATAAATGTAAAGGAGCATGTGTTACTCTGTATCCTGGCGCAGGAGGGTGGGGCCTGGTTAGGAACTGGGTGCTGTCCTGTTGGATAATAAAGCTGTTGGGGTGCAGGCCTCTGGCTGCAGACATTTGACATGGGCATCACAGAAAAGTCATTTAATTTTGCTGCCTAACAGAAAAATTCTTCTGGTAGTGCAGTGATGACAAACATCCCCTAAGTAGATAAAACAAAACTTGTTTTCTAAAAGAAAATTTAAAAAAGAATTTTAGTTAAATTGGATAAATATCCTAATCAGTTTTTGTATATTTAATTATTTAAATTGGAATTGTGGGAAATATATGTTCAGTTTATTAGTGTTAAAAAAACCTCATCTAAACAGTGTTCTAGGATTTGTGATTAATAGTATAGTGACTGGGTTAGGTTGTGGATTTGGTACTTAGGAGTTTGTAATAACTTCAGTATCCAGGAAATGTTGATGACCTTGAAAAATCTCCTACATAAAAGAATTTGATGTTGTTTCTTAGGGGCCTAATGGCAAAATGGTTCCTGGAGTTTTTAACCCCATATTTAACAGAAATATGTTATAAAATAAGAAATAATGTGAAAAAAAGAATTGAAACACACCTTAACATGTATTGTGTTTCCCATGTAGGGATTATAGATCCCAGCTGCAGGAAGTTCCCTTCAGATGGTGGATGGCATGGAGGCACATTACTCAGTTGTTGGCATAACAATAACAATCACTGGTATTCATTGAACACTGGAAATCTTATGTATGTTACCTAATTTGATCTTCACTATAAACCTCCAGGCTGTTCTTACCCCCAGTTAATGTAATAGGTAAGCGATTTAGGGAAGCTAACTAATTTATGTGAGTGTTAGTCATGGCAGCCTGTCTTTAGAGTGTTTTCATGTAGTGCACTCTATTTGCATATGTGTGCAGTGACCTTTGGAGTTGGCTGGCTGTGCATTTTCACTGTGCAGATTAATGGGAATGCATAGGCAGACTCCTGCATCCTTGATGATTTCAGCACTGAAGTTGTGCAGGGTGGGTTGAGCACGTCCAGCAGGAGCCTGCAGCCCACCTCTGCTTCAGGTTCAGTCACAAAACTGCCTCCAGAATCAATGGCCCACCCTTCTGATTAAAGTGAGTAGGAAGCAGAATGACCCTTGTCACTTACTCTGTTCTTCCCAGGTATCTGGAAGTATGACATGCATACCTTATTGAGACCTGGCTCTCTGAGATCTAAATCTTTTCTGGCACCATCTTTTTTTGTTTTATTTTGTTTTGTTTTGCTTTTGTGGAGTTTTTTTTTGATAATGAAGACAGCATACCAACCAACTCTTAATAGTATTAAAAGAGAAGATGCTTCCTGTAACTTTTTCATCCTGAAAGAGAAACTTTGTGTTTGTAATTAGTCCTTATACTAGTAACCATTTGTACAATTTCATTATCTGTTTAATGAAACCTTTTTTCACTCTATCAGTAGTCTTTATAATGTCTTCTCTTTACGCGACACTTAGTTACATCAGTCATAGAAGTATCTGCTGACTTGGTCATTGAAGGTTGGCTCAGTAGATAAGTGCCAGTGTGCATCTTACAGTGTATTATATCTTTTCTTCTGCTGGATCCCTTTCCGTGGCATAAGTTTCTCCAAGAGGGGCTACAGAGTTAAATGGTGTGGGCATCTTCATGGTTTTTGATGTATATTGCCATAATGCCTTCTAGAAGATTGCATCAGTTTTTAGTTTTTAGTGTGTCAATACCAATTTCACCCGCACTATACTGCTTCTGAGGGTCAGAGTCTAGATGGCCTCTCATAAAGGCATTTTATATTAATGTATTCTGGAGGACCTTATCTCATAGGGATTCTATAACAAGTCACTAATTTGTACACACTGTGACCACCGTATGTATCTTAAAACAGCCCTTGAATTCCAGGGACTCTGCCAGTGCTCACTGATTGGTTTTAGGCTCCTTCACAGTCTCAAGGCTGGGCCCTGCTGCCGGCTCTTTAGTTTACTTTTTTAGCTGGTGGCTTGTTCCTTGAAGGGACTCTGAATGATTCTGGAATATCCTCAACCATAGCATGTTGCCTTTCCCTTTGAGGATGAGTTTACTTTTTGTTAATGACAGATAGTTGTTTGGAGCTGCGTTTGGGACATAGAATGAATGACAGAACTGGGCTATTCTCTTTTGAGACAGGTAATGGGACTACTATACTATTTAAATTCGTAATCTGATCTCCAAAGGCATTATCAGAGAGTTGCAAATATTTTTAGTAAATTTGTCACATCTATAACATGTAGAGGACCTCCCAAAGGTACTATTTAGAATAGTGTGTGTATAAGTCTTTAGCTAGTTGTGTGTATTAGCTCTGTAGGTGAGTAACCAGTTAGGAGCAAGACAAGCTGTACCTGAACTCCAGACTCCCAGAAACTCAGATGAGTCATTTTAAGCTGCTAATAAGTCTGTGGCAAGTGAATGATAGGCAGTAGGGGACTTAACACAGTGTACAGGTTTAACCTAGTCTCACTGCTCCTTGGTGGACTCTGCTTACCACCAAGCAGAACTCCCTGATAATATTACAAATCTTTGTCTTTATTAGGTTTTTATGACATTTCTTCTATTTGGCTCAAGATAGAGTAGAAATTATAATATACTCTTTAAAAAGAATTTTAAAGAAAATGAAAATTTTCTGGGTGAAAAATGTGAGGGGATTAAGCAAAACAAAACAAACTCCAAGACAACAATATGGTGATTACCAGAGGGAAAGGGGGTGGAGGAAGAAATAAAAGAGAGAAAGAAAATGAAAGAATGAGGGGTGGGAGCGGGGGCTAAGTGGGGAGGGTGAGCTTGGTAAGTGTAGGGAATGTCTGCCTGTGGACTGTACTGGGAGCCACTGGAGAGCGGAATGAACTTCGTGTTTTACTTTCTCCCCCTCTTACTTCATGTAGATGTTGTTCCCTAGTGATATATTCCCTTTTGTATTTATCCAGCAGGCCCCATTCAGGGTGGTCTGTGCAGTGCAAGCCGGGAGGCAGGGGGTCTCTAAAGAACAGCCTGGCCAGCCCCAGTTAAATCCCTAACATTTCCTTCACCTGGCTTTCTCTAGCTGGTGGGCAAGCAGGGCTTTTTACCCCCCAAACTATTGGATTGGCAAAAAAGTCCGCTTAGTTTTTTCCATAAAATAAGACACATTTTTCATTTTCACTGATAACTTGATTGATTTGGGTATTTTGAGTATGTCAGCTCTCTCCTGCTGTTGGCCTCTAGTGGGTAGAGCCCCACAGCAAAGAATCATTTGGCCAAAATGTCAATAGACCAAGAAACTTTGCAAACCACTTTTGACGCGTTCAATCAGTCATAGCACCTTCTCCATACACTGCACAAATCTTTTTTGGTATGTTTCAGTTGCATTTTTACCTTTCTTGAAATAAAGCGTAATATACCAAAAATATGCATTTTCTCCCATCTTCAGTATTAAAATGGCTACACAAAAATTTACCAATTTTGGTAAGTTTTATTTTAATGCACACTGATATGATAGCTGTCACACTACAATCTAACAAAATTGTTTTGAATGAAGTTAAAAACAACTACGGTAATTTTCACTCCATAAGATGTACTTTTTTCCCCCACAAGTGGGAGGGGAATGTCTGTGGGTCTTATGGAGCAAATATTGCATCACAGACAGTGATGTGTATTACCTGACCTGTCAGCAGTAGCAACAGCTGTTAGAAGAGGAAGTGGTGGGCCCACGCAAAACCCCTGGGGACTCTTAAATGTCCCACTTCACTGTTGAGTCTCAGGGCATCTGGTCAGTCGCCGTCCACCTCTGCCCATCACCCAGGACCTGGGAGAATGCAGAGAGCCACCTGACACTCCCAGCTACAACCGCTGACCTGTTGAATCAGCTGAGGATAATAACAGGTATGAGGCTTATTGGTGCTTGACCAGTTTAGAGCACATGTTAGCGAAACTACAAAAAAGAGCTTTGAAGAAGTGAAGACTCATCTAGGTGTAATTCCCAGCGGTCGTACCAGCCAGTTGCAACCTCTTGAGGTTTCTGTCAAAAACCATTTAAAGTCTTTACACGCGAGAAGAGTGGAACAAATGGATGGCTGCTGGTAATCATGATCTGACACCTGCTGGACTACCGCTCAAGTTTGTGAATGGGTGAAAACATCATGGCACTCAGTGAAGGATGAAACCATTGGGTGGTCATTCAAAAAATGTGGCATTAGCAATTCCTTAGATGAAACTGAAGATAGTATCTATCATATATGAAGATATCGAAGAAAGTGATATCAGTGATTGTGAACAAGTGAGCTTCATAAATTCTGACACTGGTGATAATGAGCTATTGGGGTCCCCAGAAAACTTCTTAGAAGAGTACTCAAACCGTAAAGGCTCTCCTTATTTGTTAATGACAGTGATGATCGTTCTTAATGCTGCTGTTGACTAATGTTCACTTTACATGGTTGAAATATTATTGTTATACTTTATTCAATATGTTAGTATACCATTTGGTTCAGAATATTTCTTCTCTTGTTTTCCTCTAAATCTAGGTGTGTCTTACGGTCAGGTGCATCTTACAGTGCAAAAAATATGATAAGCCATAACAGAGCCATTGTGGGAAAAAATAAATGGATTTTTTGTCCAACCCAATATTTCCATCTGTAATGAGCGATGTTAGTTAGGTTTATGAGTCAGTATTTTTGAAAGTTTTCAAATTAGCTTAAAACTGGACCAGAACCTTCTTCCTCCGTTTTCCTGCTGCCTGTAGTGTTGGCCAAAATTGCCAGTCAAGAGAAGGGGTGAGGTTAGCCACAAAGGGAATCATCCTTACCACCCCAGGGGACATTTGTCCAGGTATGTAACACTGCATGGGTCAAGTTAGCCATGTCCACATGTGTCAGCATGGGGAGCATGGTATTGAGCCCTTCCCACTGAAGGAACAGGGCTGGCTTTGACCTGGATGCTTAGACTCCTTTCTGTGTTTCATCTCATGTTTTCCACTGTGTGTTCCCTTGCTACCTATTTTTAATTTTATTTTTGTCACATGCATTATACATGTTGAACCAAATTTGCTGTTAATACTTCTAGTGACAAAACCTAAATGGCTTACTTGTGGTGTCCAATGACAGCTTAGAGGCCTGAGAGTTTGACCTTCCCAGTAAACCTTGTTTCAATAATAACCTAAATAGTATTTTGTGAAAGGTATTCTTTATACATGTTAGTTATATATATATATATTTTTTAAGATTTTATTTTATTATTTTTAGAGGGGAAGGGAGAGAGGGAGAGAGACATCAATGTATGGTTGCTTTTCACCTGCCTCCAGCTACAGACCTGGCTGGAGGCCTGGCTGAAGATGGTTATGTGCCCTGGCTGGGGAATTGAACCAGCAACCTTTGGGTTCACAGGCCAGCACCTTATCTACTCTGCCACTGGCCAGGGCCTTATATGTGTTATATTTTGCACTGAGGATGATGGATAGAATCACTGATGTAGCAATATCTGTTTCTCTTCATGGATTTGTTAAAAAAACATTCAACTGAGGAATTTTTAAAAAAATTTTATTGTTGTATTACATCCATCCCCTTTCAACTGAGGAATTATTATTTGGTCTAATTGGTTTATTCAGTGATTCATGAATCAGCATCTAATCTATTAGAAAGGATCTTCAATTAGCTGTGCAAAAGGAAAGACTCATAGGCAGAAAGGCACAGGACAAGGAAGTCTTACTGGGTAAAAAAGTCGGTTGATTATTATAAGGTCACTTTTCTTTTAGAGGGTGGCATGGAGTCCATCAGGCAAATTAGCTATGTGGCACTGGTCAGGTGATTCCTGATCGACTGGTTTGAAATTACATTTCTGGGAGAGGCTGAAACTGTAATTAAGTTAAGTTTCAGTTTGGTGACCTGGGGCTTAGCATAAGTGACTCCATTTTGGGCCTCTTTTCTTGCTGTTTTTATGTTTGTTCTTTTACAGTATAGAGCTGGGGTTGACAAACTACAGCCTACAGGCCAAAGCTTGCTCCCAACCTGTTGTGAGTACGTTTTATTAGAACCCAGCCAACCCAGCTGGACTTGTTCATTTACATGTAACCTGTGGTTGCCCTTATACTACAAGGCCTAGGCTGAGTGATTGCAGCAGAGACTGCATGGCTTAAAAAGCCTGTTATTTATCTGCCCATTTTCCAGAAAAAATTGGCCTATGCTGTTGTGCAGGCAGTAAAGTCAGAAGCTGCTTCATGTGACTCCTTGCTCTGCCACTTCATTGGCTCAAGGCTGGGTGCCTTTTTTGTGATAGGGGGAGATTGATGCTCATCACTGAGGGGGTTGTTATGGTGAAATTGTGTCCAGTACCGGGTGGTTCCCAGTACATAATAGGCGTGAAATAAATATTAATTTCTTCTCTTCTTTATTATATCTCTTGCCCATCCTCAGGTAACTGCTTTCCACATATAAAAATTTGAGATGAAAAGTGGGTTTTAGTCCCTAAATTTTTAGAAATGAATATATTTAAAATAGTGCCATCCCGTAGTAGAATGCAAGTCACAGTGTGAACTAAATGTATAACTTGAACTTTCCTACTAATCACATTAAAAAGTAGAAAGAAATAGAGATTAATTTTATAGTGATGGATTTTATTTATTTAGCTTGATAATCATTTTTACTTACAATCTAAAAAATTACTAGTGAGATATTTAATTTGTAAATTTCCTCCCTCCCTCCCCTCTCCTCAACTTGCTCTATCTCTTGATTCTTCAGCACCAACTGGGAGTCCTGTAGTTCAGTTCTGACACTGCTACTGGGAGTTAGTGCAGGCCCTATAGGTGATGGGCTCAGTCCACAAGAATATCTTTAACTTTACAGGCCAGTCACAAGTCTTGGTCTGCTTGTACTTCTGACTATCTGGCTACAAATTGGGGGTCTCTATGACCCCCTCATAAGGTTTAACAATTTGCTAAACTGACTCATGGAATCCAGAAAGTATTTTGCTGTATCATTGTGTTTTTTTTTAAAATCACGAAGGATGCATCTCAGGAACAGCCAGATAGAAGAGATCCATAGGGCAAGGTATTGGGAAGAGGTGGGTGCAGAGCCTGGGTACCCTCTCTAGGCATGCCACCCTTCCTGTACATCAGTATGTTCATCAGCCCTGAATATAGTTCCAGAGTTTTTATAACCCAATCTTCAGCTCCCCTCCTTCCCTGCAGTGGGTAGAGCTGAAAGTTTCCACCCTTTAATCACACAGTTGGTCTTTCCTTGGCCTTCCCCCATCCTGAAGCTATCCTAGGACGCACCCTAAGTCACTTCATTATATAAACTTGGGTGTGGTTATAAGGGGCTGGTTATGGGTAACAAAAGCTGCTCCTATCACTCAGGAAATTCCTAGGGTGTTAGGAGCTCTGTGCCAGAAACTGGGGTCCAAGACCAATTATATTTTTATTATACCACATCCAAAACAGGCCTGGACTGCATTCCCTCCCTTCTCTCTTCCCAGCTGGCTCTGCCCTATTTAAGAACACACTCCTGTTCTGTAAAACAGCTGATGCATTCTTATTTTACATTCTTTTCTACCCTCTGTTGACTAATCATGACTCTCACTGTGCTGGTAACTCCCCCAGTTAGTTCTTGATTCTCAGGAAGCAAATGTAGGAAAAATGTAGTGACATTTCTCCGAGAAGCTTAAATATCTTTAAGCTGTTTAAATGTAGCACAATAATTATGACCATTTATAATACCTCACAGAAGAACTCTATAGAATACAGGTACCTACAACTGCAGGTTTTCTAAGAAATAGGATGTGTGGATGCAGCTGTGGCACCATCCACATCTTGTGGAATCACAGAGTAAATTAGATCTGGCTGAGCAGACCCCATAGGCCTTGTACTGCCAGTCAGGCTATCCATGCACCTCCAAGGCCTTGAATGTGTGCATTGGGGCATTGCCAATACAAGTGATTTGGGAAGGAAATATGAGAAAAATGAGGATTTTTATTCTTCACATAGTCTTTGGTCTCCCTTCCTTGCATGATGTTTCTGTATTCTTAATGTTTACTTTTTAGCCTTTTCTCATAGTTTTAAATTCAGGATTCTGGAACCAGAGCGTCTGGGTTCGGGTCTTGGCCCATCCCCTAGGTCTATGAGTTGGGCCAGTTAGCTCCTGGCATCTCGGTTGCTTTCACTAGAAAATGGATTTTTATGAAGATTAAAATGAATAAAGAACATTGAGAATGTTGCCGGTCACATGACATTATATCACAATTTTTGCATTTGTTTAGTTACATAATGTAATGCACTACTAAGTAAAGAAAAAAAAAATAGAGTAGGAGGGGATGGTGAGGTAATGAATGTCCAGGAGTTGTGTGAGGATGGTGTGGTTGCAAGAGGAATTTCCAAGAATCAGAATGTTAAGAAATGTGATCTTTTGGACTTGGCTTACTCAAATTTTTTAAAGTTTAAGGATATGATGGAAATTTCTGTTAGTACAACTTCAGTTAGAAGCAGATTTAGCTCTAATTTTAAAGATCCTTTTAAAGGCTTGGTTTGTCTTTCTGAGGTATAGTGAGAAAATTGTGTTTCTGCAACTACGAAGTACTGAAACATACTGTGGGGGTTGGTGGGGAGAGTGTGATCACAAATGGTCACATTTGAAGTAATTTCCTTAGGAATAAAAGACCATAGCATAGTCATCATTTTAAAAGGGTGTCAATATGCTCCAGAAACAGGCCATTGGTTTGTAGACGCAGGTCTATCATTGGCTTGATACTTTTGGGACAGACCTTGTGAAATGATAAGGCCATGATTCAGAGATTGCTTCACATATTACAGCTTGTCTACTTTACCTAGCATGCTAATACTTAGTAGTCTGAGTAATTTTTGATTATTTTACGTTCAGACATTTTTATTTTAATAGGCCAAGGAAAATGGTGTTTGAAAATATTTTTAACCTTTTATTATTTCAGATATTCGAGAAAGTCATTTTGGGAATGTATTAAATAGTTTTTCAGATTGCTGATAATTTCACTTTTCAATGTTGACAATCCTGATATTAATAACAATATTTTTGTCTTTCCTTTTTCATTCTGCCATTATTGATAAAGAAACATAAAACCAAGTTATATTTTGGGCATATATTTCAAGAGAAGTTTTTCATTCTTTGCCCTCATATGGCTTAGGTGAAAACTATGCTTTTTTTCTCATGATGAAAGAATATATTTTTAAATTTTATTTATTTAACAAAAGATTTATTCATTATTTTGAGAGAAGAAGGAAGGGAGGGAGGGAAAAAGGGAGAGAAACATCAGTGTGTGGTTGCCTTTCACCTGCCTCCAGCTGGGGACCTGGCTGGAGACCTGACTTACAACCTGGTTATGTGCCCTGACTAGGAATCAAACCAGTGACCCTTGGGTTCGCAGGCTGGAGTGAGCCACACCAGCCAGGGCCTAAGAACATTTCCTTTTTTAAAGCTAATGTTTCTTTAATGTTTCTTAAGTAGACTGGCTTAGCTGCAGTTGCTATAACAAAATACTATGCATGGGCTAGGCAGCTTAAATGACAGATAGGTATTTCTCATAGTTTTGGAGTCTCGAGAAGTCCATGCTCTAGGTGCTTGCTGATCAAGTTTCTGAGGAGGGGCACTCTCTGAGTTAGAGACAGTGTCATCTTGTGGTGTCCTCAGAAGGCAGGTAGAAGGGGCTCTGGTTTCTTCCTCTTCTCATAAGGGCCTTTGTCCTGACATGGGGGCTGCAATCCCATGACTTCACCTAGACCTATAATTATAATTGCCTTCCAAAGGCATCACCTAGGGATTAGGATTTCAATATAGGGATTTGGGGGAGACAAACATGCATTCAGTAATAGAGCTATTGAGACTTCCTTTGAGTTCATAAACCTCTGTAGAAAAAGGACATACCTTGGTTTAACACTGCTTGCCACTATTTCTATTTCATGTTTCTCTGTGTGAGGTAAAAACCCTTCTGGTGTCCAAGCCTCTTTTCCTTGTTCAGGCTTACCTATCTCAGATCTTTTCCCCTGCAGTTGTGTTCAGCAGCTTTCTTGGCCTGACTTTCTCCCTTCCAGGGCAGTGTGATGGTCTAATTTTCCATTTTCTCCCACCCATCCTACAAAAATTAGGCAGTGGACAATAGCTCTTTAGCTGGAAGTCTGTGGAAGCTGCCTGTTGTGGTAGATTGCCAGCAGCTAAAGGTAGAGTCCTACTCACTGGGGGCAGGTAGTCTCTGGTGGTGGAAAGGCTGGTGTGTGAAGGAAATGGGGAGTGCTGCTTCTTCTTACTGGTATCTTCCTAACGGTCCCCCTTTGGAACTCTTGACCTTTCTGGCCCTGAGTTTGAGAACCACTGATTTAGACTGTTGATTTTAACTTTCTCAAGGCCCAGATCAAATACTCAGTTTTCTTTCTTAGTCCCCATATGAAACCCTCTGATGCTTTGGAATGAATAGAACTAAACGCCCTACCTCATCTGCCTGTGTCTTAGTGAGATTAATACCTAGGAAAATGAAATATTCCTCTCTTTCTTCCTATTGAATGTGGGCATTGTCTCGGTTCTCAGTTGAGCCCATCACTGGCTGTTCCATCCTTTAGATAGCTGCATCTCTGGGTCTAGACCCTTCATGCCCTGAACTGCTACCCCAGAATTGGAGTCACAGTTACACTGAGTGGGCCTAGCACTGGCTCATTATTGTAGAGTATACAAAAGAAAAACAGCAAAACTATTGCCACTGATTCCAAAAGTTTGGAGGCATTCCAACTTCCTACTAGAGTTTTATTTCCGGAATTCTTTTTTTTTCCCCCTTTTTTCCCTGGAACTGGCATTTTCTCCCCCGCCCATTTTCACAGCAAGGGCCCCTTAGTGTCACCTTGGAGCCATCCCTCCCCACCCCACTGCCACATCTCCCTGCACCTTGGTCTCCTGGTTCAGTCCGTACATGTGTCTCTACTGACCTCCAACACTGGGTGTCTGGTTGCCAGCTCCAGCAGACCCTTTTCACGGTCCAGGGGCGTGCCAACTTCCACCCTGGCTTGCTTGTCCACTTTTTCCTGCAATGCCCCCTTGTTTTCCTGGCTCTGCTGTGACCCTCTATAGCATATGTGTAACCTGATGAACAGGTAACTTCCAGTTTGGTAGAAAGACTCCTGTGGTGCCACTTCACACTTAAAATCTGTCCTCTTTTTCCCCAGGCCCTGTGACACTCTAGTACCATAGACTGGGGGCTTAGAAACAGCAGAAGTGTGTTGCTGGAAGCTGAGGCCAGGGAGCCAGCATGGTCAGGTGAGGGTCATCTAACAGTCACAGACTTCTTGTATCCTCACATGGTGCAAAGGGGACTCTAGGGAGCTAGGTGGGGTCACTTTCATGAGACCACTAATCCCATCCATGAGGGCTCCTCCCTCATGACCTAATCAACCCCATAGGCCCCACCTCCTGGTGCCATCACCCTGGGGTTAGGATTTTGACATGAATTTTGGGAGACATGAATATTCAGACCATAGCAGGTTCCCTTTGGCACATTGTAGTTCATTACTTACATGCTGTAGCTTCTTCATGTGCAATATGTTTTCCTTGAAAGCTTTGAAGCTTCAGTCACCCATTCAACAAGTATTTGAGCACCTATTCTGTGCCAAATGCTGTTTTTGGGCCCTGGTGATCCTGCCATGGAAAACGCCAGCCCAGTGAATTCTTGGAGGGTGGGCAGTTGTGTAGCATAGAAATGGCGTATTGCAGAACTCACTTTTGTGAAAGTTGTACTAGAGACAGTGCCAAACCCATAGTAAAAATGAATTGGGTTTTTGAGTCAAATCTTCCCCCCTTCAATGATACAACTCAACATTATTTTAAGCTAATAGGACTACAACTTATTCTTTTTGGAGTTTCCCATCTTAAATAGTAGAATGATTTTTATTTTATTTTTTTGGCTGTGCACAGGTCTTACTTCTTTCAATACCCTTCGTTTTTCCTCTACGTGTGTTTTACAAGTTGAAACCCTCTGAAATAATGGCACTTGCAGTGCTCAGCTAGTCTCCAGAGTAGAAATTATTATGTCTACTAAGTTGAGGTCAAAAATAAAAATCCCTAGGATTTAAATAATTTTGTAGAATAGTATTCTAGCTATTTTTTGAACTTGCGGTTGACTTCCTATGTGATCTTAAACTAACCCCTGAACTATTTAAGAGTCTGTTGAGGTAGAGATTAGGTATGTTCACATTTTAATAACAAAGTTTACTATAGCATTAAATTCCTTTTCCCAAGTATCCCCAGTTTGGGGGCCTTCATAACTGGAAACGTATATTTCCACAATCTATTTGAAAGGAGTCTCATCTAATTTATATGCTAATATGAGAATATATATTGCCTATGTACATGAACCATATAGGTTAATATTTTGCAATTTCCATCCAAGTTGGTCTTCATTCTTAGCATTTTTTCTAACCTAAAGATTAACTGATTTCACAACACACCAACGGCCAGTTGGTTGTTTTTAAAACATAAGTTGCTAACAAAAGCTATACATTACACACCCACAAATAAGCACATATTTTGTAACAGTGAATAAGAAAGATAACATGTATTCTATGTGATATACATCCACATTTTCTTAGTTTTTTCTTCCTTAATTGCATTTGATTTTTCTGAGTTATTGCAAGTAACCTGATTTTCCCATATTGTGAAATAATTCCAGTCTAAGAAAACTTAACCTGCATTAATGCAGGTACAAGTAATATACAAAATTATACCTTATTTAGTAAAATCTTTTTATAACAAGATTATTTTAAAGCATTCATAAGTTAAAGTTGGTTCTTATCCATTCAGCTCCCCTATGTCTTTTGATTGGTGCATTTAATCCATTTACCTTTGTACCTGTGTTCCTGTCTGTCTCTCTGTTTCTTCATCTTCTTAAAGCAGATCCTTTAGCATCTCTTGCAATGCTGGTTTGGTGGAGATGTATTCTTTTAGCCTTCTTTTGTCTGGGGAAACTCCTCATTTCACCTTCCATTTTGAATGAGAGCCTTGCTGGGTAGAGTATTCTTGGTTGCAGGCCTTTGTTTTTCATTGCTTGAAATAGTTTTTGTCATTCCCTTCTGGCTTGTTGTGTTTCTGTTGAGAAATCAGCTGATAACCTTATGGGAGCCCCCTTGTATGTTATTAGCTGTTTCTCTCTTGCTGCTTTTAGGATTCTCTCCTTGTCTTTGAAATTTGCCATTTTCATTATGATGTGTCTTGGAGTGGACCTGTTTGGGTTCATCTTCCTTGGGACCCTTTGTGCTTCCTGAGCTTGCGTGACATTTTCTCTCCTCAAGTTAGGGAAGTGTTCTGTCATTACTTTTTCAAACAGGTTTTCTATCCCTTGCTCCTCCTCTTCTCCTTCTGGTATCCCTGTGATACAGATGTTACTACGTTTCATGTTGTCCTGCAGCTCTCTTAAAACCTCTTCATTCTTTTTCAGTCTTTTTTCATTTTGTTGCACTGCTTGGGAATGTTTTTCTACATAGACCTCCAGCTCCCTGATCCAGTCCTCTGCTTTCTCTAGCCTGCTTTTGACTCCTTCTACTGTGTTTTTCAATTCAGAAATGGTATTCTTCATTTTCTCCTGGCTCTTACTGATGATTTCTATGTCCTTTTTAACACTTGTGTAGTTCTCAGTAAGTTCCTTGTAGCTTCCCTGGAGTTCTTTGTAGTTCCCCTGGAGTTGTTTGTAGTTTTCTTTGAATTCACTGAGCTCATTGAGCTTCTCTATCATTATTTTCAACCCCAAGTCTGATAGTGCTTGCCTCTATTTTGTTTTGCACTCTTTCCTTTCCTTTCGCTGAGGGTTTGTCTCCCCATTTTAGGTGATTCTTATTTGTTTCTGCTTCTTGGATTGGTCTACTTTGACCTACTGTCTTAGTGGTGTGACCTGTGGTGTAAAGACACTTTTTTTACTTCCTGGCTCCACTCTTGGTGGTGTCTGTCAGCTCATGTCCCAGTCTGGGCCTAGTCAGCCAGTTGGAGACTACCAGAGATCCACTATCTTTGTCACCTACAGTTGTTAATCCAATCAGTCTGTGATCAGTGGTCAGTTTTAGGCAACTCTGGGTGGGGCAGATGAATTCAGCTGTTAATCTCCAGTCAACCTGTGATCTGAGGGCAGGTTTAGGCACTGCTGGGTGGGGTGGATTAATTCCTATGGGTGGGGCTGTGGCTTCCCCTGTGCCTTCCCCTCTGGCTCCTGCCTTTTGGAGAAGAGTGGTCTGCTGGCTGTATGAGGGATGGGTCAGCACTGGACTTATGGGCTGCTCCCTCAGCTCTCCCCCAAAGGCACTGACCCAAACTTTCCCCAAGCTTCTCTAGTCTGCTGGAGCCCAGGGTCAGTGGGTGCCACTGTATTGTTATGCGAGGTCCCTTTAAGAACTTGCTCTCTCTGTTAAGCCAGCTAAACCTGGCAGCTTTTTGCTTTTCACAACTGGGTGCTGTTTTACTCTCAGCTGTGTTGCTGTAGGCTGGGAAGCCCAATTGGGGGTTTAGATCCCACCCTTCTCAGGTGGAACCCCCGGCTGCTGAGATGTTTCTCTGTCCCTTTAGCTGCTGCCTGTGGGAGCCCCACCAGCCCTCCTGTGTCTCCGAATTTCCTACTAGTCGTGTTGTGATGAATCAGCTCTTCTGTTTTGTCCGTGGTAATATGGCTTCTCTCCAATTGGTGCTGTGTTGATTATTCCCGATGATTTCTCCCCAATTAAGTTGTAGTTCCAGTTTGGTGTTGGGAGGAGATTGGTGCAGCTCCACTTACTCCTCCACCATCTTGGTTACACCCAGAGCCCGATTCTTTTGTCTGTTAGGGAAAGGATCCAGGCCCCCTTACCCCAAGGCCAGGGGCAGTAACACCATTACAGACCCAATTGCTGTATGTCCCCCCACATTGGGGACATGAGGGATGGGTCTCAGGTTGTCTGGGGCCTCCCTGGGCATCACAAAGATCTGCATCCACAGGCAGATCCTGTTGAAGCTCACGTTTATTCAGCAACTTGTATGAGGCATCTGTGGGACACTGGTTCTATAGTACATGATATGTTATCTCTGAGACAGTGTTTCTTTTGAGTTACATGTTTAATGAAATATGGCTTAAGAAGTTTAACAGGATGGATAAAGTTGAAAAAATGGCTTTCTAAACTTATTACCAGATTGCTCCATTTAGAAAGTAAGTTACGCCACATCATCTGAATACCTTGTGATCTGATTTTGGCTTACCTTTCCTTTGTAAAAAATAGTAAGTGGCATTTCAGTGAGGGGTGGCATTTACATTCAGTCCTGTGCTAAGAAATTTGGCACAGTGGTGCAAATTTTGTGATATTTGCTTGTTTTTATATAGAGTTTTAATTTTTCAAAATGGAAAAGTTTGAAATACAGAAGAAAGGGTTCTGTGCCGTGGCAGCACAACACAGTGGTGCTCGGGGCCTGCCCCTCCTGCCCCCTCCTGCCCCCTCCTGCACCGCCCC